>JAJMHH010000005.1:0-70062 GCA_030582955.1 Osmozyma tolerans
CAAAAAAAAAAAAAAAAAAAAAAAAAAAAAAAAAAAAATCGTCAATTTCGGAGCATCTCTCACTTTGTCTTTTTGCTTTCCACATTTTGGAAGACAAATGAATGACCCGGACCTATCGACAAAAACTTTATCAAGTGTATATATATTAAAAATGGTATTAATAATTGCTCTTCATTTGCCATCAGATTTTAGAAAAGCCCAATCATTAGTATTAGATATCTCGTGGGCTAGAGCCTCAAGAAGCCTTCTGTCGACCTCATCGAATGCCGACGCGTCGAGACAGTCGATATCTAAGACACCAATGACTTCCCCATTGTAATTCACTGGTATAACAATCTCACTTTTTGTATCCCCATCGCAGGCAATATGCCCAGGGAATTCATTGACATTAGGCACCAATTGAGTTTCACCGCATGCAGCTGCAACGCCACAGACACCAGTTCCCACCTCTATTGTTTGGCAAGCCACTTTTCCTTGAAACGGCCCTAGAAGTAATCTCTCCCTTCTTTGGTTATTATACGTATAAAAGCCGACCCAATTAACAGGAATATTCAAAGAGTGATAGGCATGCCAAACCAAAGAGGACGCGTTCGCCAAGTTCAGTACCCAAAAGCTGGAATCGGCCAATGCTTTGTACGAATCAACCACAAGAGACAACGTCTCCTCCTTCAGATCACTGGAGAAGGCGGAATATTCGGCGTGATGTTTCCCCATTATCTAACTGCGAGTGAATATTGCGGGTTCTCAGTTTTGATGATTATCGAGTACCTGAGAGTTCGAGCCTGTCGCGCATTCCACTATAGGCAAACCCAACCAGAATTGTTCGAAGCTTGGTGTTGACTCCTCTTCTCCGACAAACTCCAAAACTGAATGAGTTCTATTTTTGGAGCAAGTCACTTTGGATCTCCTTCCTGGTGGAATGACGTAATAGACTGGCCTGATATAAAGCTGAGCGAAATCACCCTTCTTTACATCGCAAGAGTATGCGCCTTTGAAGGTAACTTTCTCTGAAAGGGCTAGTTCCAAACCACTCAGTATTGAACCAGAAATCTCCGTAGAGAGGCCAAATGCCTCTTTTGCAGTGAGCCGTAAGTCGTAAGAAAGTGTAACGCTTCCTCCATCACCATCAGATGTATCAAAGCGCCATGAAGCCGGTCTTCTGAGACGTGATTCTTTTTGGGGCTTGCCATCGAACTGTTGAAAAGCCCACCCTTTCAAAAGCGTGTCGTACTTAATGTAGCTGCTAGAATTTTGAAACGTGACTATGTGGTTTTTATTGGACATTTCCTCACATACCTGTGGGTTTTGAATGTCACTCACCTGCACCCAATTGTATCTGGATGACCTTGCAAATGGGGTCTTCCATTTCTGACCCAGGGTCACCTGTACCCAATTTGCTGGAAACAGGTTAAAAGCTTGGGATCTGATCCCTCGAGGAACATTTTGGGTGAAAGCTAAAGACACAATCACTGTGATGAATACTATTAATAACTTTAAGTTCCACATTGAATTCGAAAAATGAATACACTGAAAGAGAGAGGAGGATTGGCGAAGATAAAGAATTACAAAAGAAAAGAAAACAGAAGAAAAGGAAACACCTTCTAGCCATAAAGCCGACTTATGGTTTCGTTATATATGACCCTTGGCTATTGTTGCGAGAAAGCTTGCCATAACATAAGCGAAGAAACTTTCATGCTTAGAATGTTGCATAATGAACCTCACTTCAAAGTGTAAAAAAAAAAAAAAAAAAAAAAAAAAAAAAAAAAAAAAAAAAAAAAAAAAAAAAAAAAAAAAAAAAAAAAAAAAAAAAAAAAAAAAAAAAAAAAAAAAAAAAAAAAAAAAAAAAAAAAAAAAAAAAAAAAAAAAAAAAAAAAAAGAATAATGCTTTATGAAACAAAAACTATGAATAAATTAATAAGATGAAATAGAATCAAGAAGAAAGTTCTTGAAAAGATTTCAGGGTCATCAAATTGGCTGTCAATTGGAATGAAGTAAAGTTCCTGAAGGATAGATGTTCTGTATCTAATAGCTCCTCTTTATGGTAAAGCAGAAACCCATTGAACTAGGCCGTTGTCGCGCGCTGTCTGGAACCCGAAGATTCCCCGACTGCATGACACTATCAGGGTCCACAACAACATAAATACAAAGGATAAGCGGGAAGTCCCCCTATGATCATACCCTCTTGCTGTAAAAGTCCGACAATAACAGTGGTGCTGACTTTGTGCTCAATTACAAACGAGAGGTCATGAACAATGGTTGGTATTCTCTTGAACGGTTCCAGCAGTTTCTTCGATTGAGGCAGATAAAACGGGTTCCTTTGAAAAGAAATCGCTTGCAATACCCTCATGACATTGCTGAAGAATCATCTTCACCAAATAGCGACGAAGATCTTATTTCATCTGATCCATTCGATGAGGCAACTATGAGAAGGCGAGCCGTCCAGCAAGTCGCCGGTTCTACAGGTGTGGGAGAACAAGCTGAAGATGATCCGTTGAATTTTGGCTTTCTTCTAACAGATTTCCTCGGAGAGGAGCTTCAGGAAGCTACGGCAAATCCTGACCTCTTTTATTCAGCAAGACAGCGAAGCATAACTCATGAACGTGATGCCTCCGATGATGCCTTCTTCAAGTATGAAGAAATTGTACCTTCGGGTGGTGAACTTGCTAGAAATACATCTTCAGAATGCTCTTGGGATAATTGGAATGGCCTTACTTGTGAAGCAAAAGCAATGTTAATGAGTCACCCTACTATTTTTGAGGTTGACTCAAGATCTTTCGAAAGCAATCCTGACCCTTTATTGTTTCCTCAAAAAAACCCTTCAATTTTGTATGATGACCCTCTTCAATTGCAGCCCATTGGAATACAAGAACTACAAGGTCTTTCAAATTCCAGGCACTTCAAGAATAATTTAAGCACTCTCATTGACTTTGAAGGGCTTGATACCAAGCTCCTTATGATGGGATGCAATTCTGACCTTTTATTTTTTGAGTTAAATGGAGTAGATCGGATGCCCTTGCCTAATCCCATTTTAAGACTCGATTCAACTCCGGCGTTCACAACACGACAAGACATTCTTTCTGCCGTCCTTAGATCCGACCCTCATACCATAAATTCTGTTAAGTCATGTTCTTGGTTTGGAAAGCCAATCTTGGCTGCATGCATCGATGACGGCTCCATCAAAGTTTGGTTCACCAAGACTATCCACGATCTTATATCCAACCGAGCCCAAAATCCTCGGGGCTCATTTAGTTTGAGAGTCGCTCCAGATTTTCTTTTTAAATTAGAAGCATCAGCATGGTCAGTGGACTTTGCAAGTTGTTCTGAAGGGGTCAATCGAAAACAGTGCCACATAGCAGTTGGATCTTCCAATGCACGTAAGATTAACCTCTTCTTCTACGAGGAACAGCAGAATACGTTTCATGAAATCGACAGTCATGAGATCCTACATAATATTCCTGAGGTCAACATCATAAAATATTCTATCAAGGGACCTCAACATGTCGCTCTTGTCAGTTGCACGTCAATTTCGGGGGAAGTAATTGTATTTCGCTTTCAATTCGAAGTGGAAATTTCAAATTCTGCTACCTTCAAATCCGAACAGCCAGAAGTTTTGTCTAGAACACAGCAGTCCAGCTATTGTTGGACAGCAAAACCGATAAATAAAAGTTTTTTCAAGAGTGTTAACTCTCTCCGAGCCATGACTGCTAGCAGCTCCTCTGATGAAAAACTTTTGGAGTCTGCTTTACTCAAGGAAGAAAAAGTGTTCTCAAACGATGGTAATCGCTACATTAATGAGACTTTATCTGGTTCGCATTACTACAGATGCCCTGTGTTGAAACCTTTGGAATCCCAAAGCAGATCTTCTTGTGAACCGTTCGCTGATGTTGATGAAAGGTACAAGCGTATTCACAGATTGCTAAGAGCCAGAAGTGGAGACCCTAACGCCGCATGCGCGAGTCTAAATGATTACTTCCTAGCTGTGTCAACACAAGATCGTGTAGGCTTGTTCCGTGCAGACACGTTGCATTGCAATTCAGATACAGGTTTTGTGTTTGACTTCGAACTCCCTGGAGATGAAGATTCTGTTTGGACCAATCGAATCTCCATCACGATATTATTACCACGACTACTGGCGTGGATATTGGTTTCTCAACAAGGGCTAGTATCCATATTTCGGTTGTGTGAGTTCAAAGGAGTATATGGCATAAGACAAGAACACATATTTCCGAATGGTGCACATTTTGCGTTTGGTGAGGCATCAATGAGAACATTAATTGGTGCCTCAACTTTTGAAGTATCCACAGTCCAGGAATATCCCCGTTATGTTTTACATATCATCTATTCAGACGGACTTTGCATTGGCTATGAGATCAAGGACAGAGTGCCTTGTAATCATGAAAGTGAAATGTTGAATTTGGAAGTTTAGTGGCATAACAGTTTGTTTATTTTGTTTCCTGAGTATTGTTTTGGTAATCTACAGAATTCGCGCACCGCGTAGGTGAGATCAAAATATCCCGTGAAGTAATCAGCAGCCTTATAGCTAACAAAACATGGACTTACTCAATTTAGGGTATGAAGCACGCAAGACTGGTCTTCGTGCTCGCGACGGTGTTGCTAGAGATAAGTACGACATGGAGGACTTGGATGAATTTTTTGCTGACTCAACTTGGGATCCCCCATCCAAAACAACCTCTGTGCACATTTCGAGGTCTACAAGTCGAAGCCCATTGGCGACACCAACACCAAAACAACCCTCCCTCTCCAATTTCACAAAAAGGACGCTAGGCGTTCCTCGGCTACGAATCCAGCAAAAACGGCTCGAAGACTCCGAGACGGCGGAACTGAGTAACACACCACATCGATCCGAAGAATGGCCGAACAAAACGTCGAAGGAACCATATATCGATGATGAAACAAATGAACCAGATGCCGATAATTTTGACTTAGATGAAGTCCAGCCATTTGATCCCGAATTAAGATCAAACGATTCTACTGGGCATCAATCATTTGATACCGAGGCAAGAAATTCTCCCCGACCTCTTTCAATTTCACGAAAGGAAGGAGGTAAAGAAGCCCAAACTGATACAGAGGGAAACAATGTGCCAGAAGAGCGCATGGACGACGAACTTGTTCATGTTGATTCTAAATCTGACTTGGCCAAAGACATCCCCTCCACACCGTCTAGTGAAGAAAAGGTGATGTTCAAGTCTAATGTGTCGCCTGCGAAGAGACAACTGGTGCTGGAAAACCTCTACGAGAATGCCTCAGAAGCATCGGAGCCAGAGTACCATCAAACTTTTGATACTGATGTCAGCTTAGAATCAGATTCTTTTTCGGACCTCGACGCAAATGACGAACCTTCTCAAACTCAGGGCGATGATACATTGGAGGGTGACAACTTTTCTCTGCAACGCTCAAAAGAACTCTTACTGTTACCTTCGCCACCTCCCGAAGGCCTAAGGCGATCGAGAAGAATACGTTGCAAGCCTCTCGCGTTTTGGAGAAACGAGCGGATAATATATTCACGAGCCAATGAGTCCGAGATCGACGATTATGATAATACTTTGGTAAATGACATACACAAGGTTCCGCTTCAAGAAATCAAGGAGATCGTGAAGGTCCCAGAGCCTAATCTACATCAGTCTAAGCGAAGAAAAAAAAATGAGAATCGTGGCAAGAAATTGAAACAAAAAGCTGAATCCAAAAGTTCACAAGAGCCAGAGTGGTTCAAAGAGGGAAAAATTGAAGCACAGGTGTTTCATGACGATGAAAGTACCTCTGTTGAGTGCATTGCCTGGGCGCCAGATGGTGGCATATTCTCCAAAGCTGTTGATGATTCTAAAGGAGACTCAGCTGAGGACTTTCAAGTTGCCCCTTTATTTGATTCGGAAAATAATGAGATGGCAGCTGGGCTTCTAAATTTACCAGCAAATGGTTTCAAAAGCTTAAGATCTACAAAGGACTCGACGTTCATTTTTTACGTGTCGGAAGGGACAGTAGAGGTCGAACTCAACCAAAGCAAATTTGTTGCTATACAAGGCTGTTCGTTTAAGGTGCCTAAGCTGAACATTTACAGTCTTAAAAACAAATCCTCTGACAAAGTAAGACTCTTCTTTGTTCAGTGTAATTCAATGCTGCTTTAATGGGTTTATTTTTTCTATATTTAGTTGATGTAAGACTCTTGTGCAATCTTCCTCCTGTTCTACAGTATTAAAAATATGGATTTGATTCTTGAGTATAAAATGAATTTAATCAATTATCAAAAGTGGTCACCGTGGATGATTCTTTATCGAAAAATGAAATCAATTTGGTGACTGTCTGATCTGCGGCAACACCGAACTGCTTCATTATCAATGCCTGTTTCACATCAAGTTTATCCCCAGCTTTACACACTTCAAACGGCTCGTTGAGTATAATTTTACCAGCCTTAATACTTGTAGGGATATTATACTTTGTTCTGAGAGTCTCTTCCATGTTATGGGGCATGGGCACATCCTCCTCAATGGGGATTTGGCCACCTCTGGAATAAACAATCCCCTCTGGAATGGTGAAGTCCATTGGTGATGTGGTCTTCGCACGGCAAAAGATGGGTTTTGAGAATGCGGTGAAATATGCCTTCACTGTCTCAGGATCCTCATTAGTGAATAAAAGATGAGTATTTCCAACTAAAGTTTTGGTAAATTCGTTAATGTTATCAACATATTCCTTCAGTGGTGAGTCCCCCAAAGCTATTTGAAAGAGAGTTTTCTTTCCATATAATAATCTGGACCCTTTCCAGTCAGACCTAATTTCGTGTATAACGCGGTTTCTGGTGTGTTCGATTTTTACAGCCCAAACAAACCTAAATTCATCCAATAAACTGTGAACGTTATTGATGCAAACAGTCTTAAATTCTTTTCCCCTCTTCTCAACTTTAGACAAGCTGATGAGCTTCGAACGCTTGGACCTGGGCATATTATAAAGAATCTATAAAATGAAGTAAAAACTGGTGATGAGCATCGGAACAGTTTTCTGCTGAATTTTTCTGATCACGTGACTTTCCTTTTTCGGCATGACGGCGTCATAAGCTGAATGCGTTTTATATAAGATTCTACCAAACATAAAAAAAAAAAAAATTAGTATTTCTAAGGGCGTGATAATAAAATATATATGTGCTAATATTTATGTCTTTAATTTGTGTTAAAAATATGAGTTCCCCTGATCATTTGCAAGCCTTTCGAAAACACATCTCTGGCACAGAAAGCGGAACCAACTGATAGACTGAACGCCGAATACTTGACTTCTTTTATAAGCCGATCTTATTGATGAGCAATACATCTTACCAATCACCCGTAACAACTGGTTCGTTGGGAGTGGGGAGGTTCCTCTCCCACTTAGTACCACCTGGTCTTCCTGGTGGGATATAAGGATCAGGGTGCTTCCATTCTTGGAGTTTCAATTTTGTGTCTTTTATGACTTTTTCTAATTCATTCACATCATCGATATGCTTATTAGCATCAAACAGAGCTCTTATTCTCATCGTTTCTCTTCTATAGACATCCCATTTAAGAGAATGGTTGAAAGCAGTGCGCAATGCTTGTCTAAACAAAGAGGCTACTCTCTTCGAATTTGCTTCTGTAAATGGTAAGATGGCAGAACCCGACATAGTTGATATTGAGGTACTTGTAGTAAAGTTCTGATTCCCATTGGATATCGCGACTCCTTACATCGACGTCGGAATTTCCCTTGTATATTATGTACAGGACTGATCGTAGATGTATATTTCTGTCCGCTTCTTGCTTACGTAATATTACTTTGCTTCATTTTCTGATTTTGTTTATTCATTTGTTCGGGGTGTGGTTGAAAGCAGTATGGTTACACCACAAACACTTCAGTGTATATCAAGTTTCACATTCAATAGGATTCAAGCTCCCACACCTCAGTTTTGAACAGCAACGCTCATCAAGCTTCCAACGAAGGATAAGATCAATCTGCTCCGAACTTCATTGATGTCCTCCGGCACAAGCCAGATCAAAGCACCAATTTTCCTTGCAATTGAAATTGCCAACCGAGCATTTGCGTATTTTTCTTCCTCTGAAGTAGCATTCTGGTATACAAGATCGTAGTCGACATATCCGGGCTTGATACCATTTAAGACATCCAACAAATAGACTCCATTGGATAAAGAGGCATCGTTGAAAGACCTGATTGGCTTGCTCTTGCCGCCCTTTGACACTTGAGAGTTAGCCCATTTAAGTATGTCAGCATCGGAAATATTTTTTCCATTGCCCAAATCAGACAAGGTATTCACAATGTTTTTTCTCATCAATTGCCAGACGAGGCCCAAAGTCAAGAGTTTGTTACCATCAACGATGTCAGATCCCTCTATACCAACTAATGAAAAATTGTTCGCTTTGCCCACTTCAACACCATAATTAGTGTTCTCGAGAGCCTTGAAGCGAGAGAGGTCTGATCCATTTGAAGGCTTCTTGTTGACGTGCCTCATGGAGACACTACCTGGCAACACCTTTTCAAATGCCTGCAACAAAACTAAACCATCTTTCAAATCCTCGAACAAAGAAACAATTGGTGGATCAACGTCAAGCGAATTAAGCCATAAAGTGAACACCCTGGCTTCTCTCTCACCTTCGGCATCGAACTCTTCAATTTCTGGCTTTTCGCCTTCCTCGATGGGATCAAGACCTGGATAGGTATTGAAGAGATGAGCCACAAAGGCAAGATTCAACTTCGGATTTCCAGCGACTAGGGCAGTTGGTGTAAGGTATTTACGAACACCGATATTATCAGCATGTTCGAGGACCGCTTCGGCCCTTTTCGAAAGATCACTTATTTGAAGCGGACTTAGGTCACACTTATCTGGTCTAAGCTGGTTCAAAAGGATGGTGTAGTTTTCTCCATCACTGATGTCCTTAGAGAAATTAGAAACTCTTCTCTGAGACCCAGCATTCTTAAGGTGGTAGTTAAACCATCGAATCAAGATTTTCTCGGGAGGCAATCTCAAGAATTGTTCAAGAGTTTCATCTTCTTCCAAAAGACGATAAAGTTCAGGATGAAACTTTATGTCAACCTTCGACAAGAGTCCCCTTCGAATAATTTGCCAGATCAACCCCAAGATCAAATGCTCCTTGCCATCAATTATATCATCAGAATGAACATTCACGACAACACATCCAATTGCTTTTGCAGAATTGATGACTATATTCGCGTTCTCGGACATCTGAAAGTTGTTAAGGGTCTTTTTCTTGGCCGAAGGAAGATTCAACACACGAGTATCAATTGTGTCCGGGACCGAATCATTGATTAACTTTGATAATACAAGACCGTCTCTGCATTCATCAAAAATTTGAAATGTCTCGGTATCAAATGGTAGTCTGTCGCCGATAATTTGATCACCAGCAAGAACAGAGTTTATGTGGCGTGTGAACTCAGATCTTTCCTCGTCATTCACGGTATGAGTCGTGCCTGACGTCTTACCACTAATGTAGGTCTTCTTCGCTGTGTTGGCGTTCTCAATTGGTTTCGCTGATGTTGCCAAATTCGAGCCCCCATCCTGGACTGCAGGAACAGACAGAGAATTATTAGCACCTTTTAACTTGGAGATAAAATCAACATAATCCTCGACTTCAACATGTCCAGAAGCATCGACATCAACTGCTTTGAGCGTTTCTCTAGCATGGTCATATGAGTGGACACCTTTTGTTGCCACAGCGTTGATAACATCCTTTTTCTCAACCCATCCTTTCTCATCGATATCAATTTGTCTGAATTCATCTATGATATCAAAAATTTCGGCTTGATCCAATTCGGGATGCCTTTTTTGCAATCTCAATACATTCATATTTTTAACAAGACAATCAATTTGATATCACCTGTATTGGTACCCTTTCTTTGCTATGTCGTGTTGTGCGAAATTGAGCATTACATAAGGGGTAATCTTGTAAGTGCACGACTAGAGCATATATCCTCACTCAAAGGCTTCGGATAAATCCTTGCTTCACGTATGTACAAACATATCTAAAGGAGCCTTCACAGTTCTGATCCTGTGGTCGTTTTGTGGCGTTGAATGCCGTAGAAGCTTTTCATAACACCAGAGTCATTGCAGTAACAGCACTGACATTAGATCATAGTAAAAGTGTTCAAGTTGAGGCTAGAAAATTAAAAGCTGGTCGAGTCTTTATATATCTACATATCTACGTAATTATGTTTATTTGTATGATCATCTTAGTTCGAAATGAACTATTCTTATACACGGATTAAAGTTCTTTACAGCTTGTGCTTTGGTCACGTGGTATCTCGACTTTTCTCTTATCAGGAATTAATCTTTACGACCAACATGTCCCCTTCAGTCAACGTATTATCAAATCACAGTGATTATGAAGTACCCGCAATTAGCTTACAGAATGTCCAGCTTGCATTTTCCATGAATGGCTTAATTCAAGACGTGCTTGTTGCTGACAATATTATGCATATTGTTACCAAGAACATCGTTTATAGGTTCAGTCTTGATAACCCATCGCAAGCCTCTACAATTGAGCTCACAGATGTCGATAGAACAGGCGGAATTAAGATGTGTTGGGCCCATACCCTGGGTCTTCATTTAATTGTGAGAACTGATTATGATCACTATTTTTACTTGCACGGCTCTTATAGGTCCTTTAAGGTACTTGGGCGCCTCAAAGGACATCATATCAAGAACTTCATTTTTAGGGAAAAAGCAGATGAAAAAGAAATTGAAGTATTAGCTATTGAAGAGTCCAATGCTTTTTTCTCATTGGTCATTAAGCCACACATTAGTCTGTCACAATTAAACAAACGAGATGACAAAACCATTACGCAGATCCTGACAATCGATACCAAGGAGTTGATCATGTGTACTATTCAAGATCAAGCTCTCAAAATAGTGACAAAGAGGGAATATTTACAATGGTCTCTTCCTCCGCTGATGGATTTGGCGTCTTGCCTCAAGTCAGAACCAACGATCAAGGTACAACACCGGGTCATTGACGAGTTCCTCGTTCATGATGACCTTCACTCATACTTCGTTCTTGACCTCGTTTCAAATGGAATAATGAGCGACGACAATTTGGTTAATCTCACTGCCGAGAAAATGGTTACGAATAAGTCTCTTGATATTGGTCTAGATAGCCATTTCGTGACTTCAGAGTACTTTTTGATTTTATCTAACATCGAACACAGCCTGATAGTTTTTATTGACAAGTTGAGGTCACGACTGCCAATCTTAATTGAGCTTGGTCAGTATTCTTCTTTTCAAAAAAAGTGTCTTGGTTTGGCTATGGATAAGGTAAGAGATACTCTCTGGACATTCAGCGGAAATGAGGTCTACGAAATCAAAATTGAAAATGAGCCTATTACACTTTGGAAGAGTCTTTGCGATATGGGCAATTACGATGAGGCACTCCAATCGATCGAAAAGTTAAAGCTGGATCATCAGAAGGGCTATAAAAGACGTTATGTCCTAGCCAAAAAAGGCTTTGACATTCTTCAAAAACACAACTATGGAAACATTATTTCAAAAGAAGCTCTGAAACGGGATTTAGAAGTATGGCTCAAAGGAGCTAGGTTTCTAGCTGAACTGAATGAGCCTATCGAAGAGGTTTACTTGAATTTGGAAAAATTTCATCAGAACTCTGTGTCAAAAAAGCTGGAATACATTTCCTCGTTAGTTGCAGTTGAGTTCTTAAAACTGTATTTGGAGAGAGCAAAGAGGGCATCTGACGAGACAAGATGCATAATTCTTTCAACATGGGTGATGCACTTGTACCTTCGTGCGCACAATAGCTGTCTGGGTAGCAAGGCCGTGGAGATGAATATAGTCCAAGAAATGCAGAAATTTGTGAAGATATACTGGGAAGAATTCGATAGAACCCTTGTCTTGGAAATGTTATCTAGAGCAGACTTAGAAGATTTACAAATCTCATATGCTTTACTCCACAATGACTTTCAATTTGTTTTTGAGAAATTTATTGCCAACAAGAACTGGGATCAGGCAATAAAGATTCTTGAAAGAACATTTCATGATGACCCGAAACTCGGGGATACGCTCGCTTCAAGCTCATCATTACTTCTTCTCATGAATTCTCCATACAAAGCGATAAAGGCTTGGTCGAGGTTACCAAATGTTGATCACGTTCAATTTTTGCCTTCGATTCTATCCTATCAACATGCCAAAGGGTTTTGTGAAGAAACCACTAATGTCGTCATGACATTCTTCGAAAATATAATTTTTCAAAAAAGTGTGAGATCATCGCCAATATTAGAAGCATATATTGCAGCTCTTACTGAGACTGGAGATGATTTACATGATGCTGCAACCAAATCCTTAATTCATTTGTTTGATGTCTTGAGAAAAGAAAATTCTTTGGATGCTTTCTTTGATACAGAACTTATGCTTCGATTTTGTATAAGGTTCGGCAAAATAGAAGCTGCCATGCATTTGCTTATGCACGGGCTAGGAAAATTTGATCAGGCTCTTGATTTGGCATTACAATTCAACCAGAGACGCTTAGCTGAGATGGTCTTGGAAAAGTATGATTCACTGCAGCTGATGGAGAGACTTGCTTTTACTCGTTTATCTGAAGATTCTGACATTAGCTCTTTTTCTCGGTCTCGAGTTTGGAGCGATATCTCCTCGATGCGTCGCCGCCTTTGGCTCAAATATTCGGCTCATCTTGTCAAGGTGATGAAAGATCTGCCATCATATGATAAGACTGCGAGCGATTGTTTGGATACCTACAAAAAGATATCTATTCACGTTCTTGAACTCTCACAGAAGTTCTCCAAAGGTCAGGCAAGTTTAACACTTAAAGATTTGTTACCTCTTTTTCCAGAATCAGTTTGCATCGGCGATATCAAGGAGGAAATCATCAACACCCTTAATGAGTATCAAGGAGAAGTGAATCGCTTGGCTCTTGAGATGAAAGAATCTTCTCGAGTCTCCAGAAACTTACGGAGTCAGGCTTTAGACTTCGAAAAGAATGGCTGCAAAGGTCACATTGGCGCTGTCATTCGTCCTGGTGAGTCATGCCCACTCTGTGAGTTGCCAATTTACCAAAAAAACATCATGGTGTTTCCCAACTGTCAACATGCGTTTCATAAAGAGTGCATGATAAAGTACTACTTAAAGCTTAACCACGACTACAAATTCAAGCGCATCCTCAAAAACTTTCTAAAAAAACAATTCAGTCTGGAGAGCGCGCAAATTGATGATTTTATCACAAAATCATGTATCCTTTGTCATGACGTCAACATCAATAAAATCGGTTTGCCCATGGATGTCGAGAATGCAACAGAGAGCACATGGTTGATATGAAACTTCACAGTTCTTTTAAATTTAAGGGCCACCTTTTCTGGCTCTAAATGGTTGTCAATAAGTCAAGTATACTTCGTGGCTTTATCGGCTATCGCGTACTTTTTTTTTTTTTTTTTTTTTTACTTCTCAACTAAATCAACAGGAAAATGTCGTGTTCATATGCAGTTCACTCGATGCCCTCACATTAATTTTGTTCCACACTCATCTCATATTAAAGCATTATGGGTCGTACTCAGAAGAAAAATAGCAAGGGTCGTTTAGATAGGTATTACTATCTCGCGAAGGAAAAGGGTTATAGAGCAAGATCATCATTTAAACTTATTCAGGTAAATGAGAAATATGGCCATTTTTTGGAGAAATCTAAAGTCGTTGTTGATCTTTGTGCCGCTCCAGGGTCGTGGTGTCAGGTAGCTTGCAATCTTTGCCCAATAAATTCGTTGATTGTCGGTGTGGATATCGTGCCAATGAAACCGCTCCCAAACTGTATCACATTCCAGTCTGATATCACCACGGAAGATTGCCGCTCGAAGCTTCGTGGGCATCTTAAAACATGGAAAGCAGATACATTCCTCCATGATGGTGCCCCGAACGTTGGTTTAGGCTGGGTTCAAGACGCATTTACCCAGTCTCAACTTGTGCTAAAGGCTTTGAGGCTTGCAGTCGAGCACCTCGTACAAGGAGGTACCTTTGTCACCAAAGTCTTCAGGTCTAGAGACTACAATAATTTGATATGGGTATTCCAGCAGTTGTTCGATAAAGTCGAGGCGACAAAGCCACCAGCGTCAAGAAATGTGTCTGCAGAAATTTTCGTTGTATGTAAAGGTTTCAAAGCTCCCAAAAAACTTGACCCTCGCTTACTAGACTCCAAGGAGGTTTTCGAAGAAGTGGCGGGCTCCAAGCAAAATCATGAAGCACAGGTGTTCAATCCAGAAAAGCATACTCGACAGAGAGAGGGTTACGAAGAGGGTAATTACCTTCTTTATAAGGAAATGGACCTTCTAGAGTTCATTAAGGATGACGAGCCTATAAACCGTTTAGGTGACTTGAACAAGTTAGTGGAACCTGAAAAGACTAACGAAGATTGGAGAATACTCAAAAAACTTCGATTATGGACTCCAGAGCTTCTGGAATGTATCAAGGATCTTAAAGTTTTAGGTAAAAAAGAATTCAAGCATATTCTTCGTTTTAGGAAGCAGGCAAGACAAGCTTTGGGTATGGATGAGGTTTCTGAAGAGAAGATTGAGACGGAGAAACTCACCGAGGAAGAAAAAATCAACAAAGAATTGGCTGACCTTGCTGAAAAACAAAGATTAAAGAGAAGAAGGGAGAAGAAGACCAGTAATGAAGCAAAGCAAAAGGAGTTAAGGAGACTTCAGATGAACATGCTTACTGATATGTCTATCGGTATAGAAGCGGCTGAAAGTGGCTCTCTGTCTTTGTTCAATTTAGTCTCAGCAAAAAAGACAGGGAAAATTGATGCTTTGACCAGAGGACGCAAACAAATTGTGTTCGATTCTAACGATGAAAATGAAACTGGTATCAGCAAGTCTTTGAATGCTGATGAGAATGAGTTAAGCACAGACTATGCTCTGAACTTGGAATCTCAACTTGATGAAATGTATGCCGACTACAAGCAACGTCGGGCAGAGAAGGATGCAAAATACAGAGTCAAGCTTGCCAGAGGCGATTTAGATGCTGAAAAATGGGAAGGCTTTCAAGAGAACACAGCAAATGCGGATCTTGATAGTGCCGACGAGGAGGAAGGCTTTGACAGTGATTGGGATCTGGATGAAGATGTGCCAGAGCAAGCATCGAATCAGACCAAGTCTCAAAATCTATCAAAAGACGCTCAAACTTTTTTTGCCAGAAACGAAATTTTCGATGAGTTGGATGAATCACTACTCTCTGAATCTTTAAAAGAGAACAATGTATCAAGAAGTCTTGGAGATTTGCACAGCTCTGCCCAAGAGAAAGATTCTGACCCTATTTCCTCATACGCGAATAAAGAAGATTTAGGTGAGGGTGACGGAAGCACACATGACGGGTTTGACAATGATAGTTCTGACGAAGAGCCTTCTCATGAAACAGGTGAGCATTTAGACTCTGCTCAAGCCATGACTTTGGCTCACAAACTTGCCTTAGGGCAGATAAACAAACACGATTTGGTCAACGAAGGAATGAATCGATATTCCTTCAGAGATCGGGACAACTTACCAGATTGGTTTATCGAGGATGAAAAGCAGCATTCGAAGATCACAAAACCTATAACGAAAGAGGCTGCAGCTGCAATACGTGAAAGAGAAAAGCAAATGAATGCACGTCCAATCAAAAAGGTGCTCGAAGCTCAGGGACGGAAGAAAATGAGGGCTTTAAAGCGTTTAGAGAAGCTCAAAAAGAAGAGTGACTTGATTAACGAAGATTCTGCAAAGAGCGAAAAGGATAAGGCAGATGAAATACAATCTTTAATGAGAAAGTTGTCCAACAAGCAGAAGAAACGTCCAAAACCATCTCTTGTTGTTGCAAAAGGTGCTAATAAAGGCTTGAGCGGCAGACCACGCGGTGTCAAAGGAAAGTATAAGATGGTTGATGGCGTTATGAAGAACGAGCAGAGAGCTTTGAAGAGAATCGCAAAGAAACACAAGAAATAGTTTACTGGCAACAATAGTTTTCGAACAACAAGCAAAAAAAAAAAAAAAAAAAAAAAAAAAAAAAGAGAGAAGTCTGTGTGTAGGATTGCAACTAACCTTTACAAACTGCGAAGGAGCTCTGTACTCCCAATAATGAAATTCTTCGAGAAGGTTAAATGCAAGTTTGATTCAGCGAAGGCAAATGGTCACTTAATTTTTGGAGGTGACCTAGCAGAAAGTGAGACGTTGCTTGAGCATTCCAATTCTTCCTCTTACATGTTTCAATTGACATTGCTCCACAGCTTGCAGAAGCGTCCTGAGAATGGTTCTGAGGCAGAAAATCCTTTCGCCAAACCTGAACCTGAAATGACTATCGAGGAGACAGCTGAAGGCTTTGATGATTTCAAAGTAGTTCTCAATAAGTATCCTGTGGTGCCTTATCATTTCATGTTGATCACCAAACAATTCAAGCAACAAAACACACCGCTCTCACCAGATGAGCTCCATGCGACATTTGCTACTCTTCTTGCTTTAAAAAGATCGGATATTGAACGCAGATGGTTTGCATTCTATAATTGTGGGCCAAAGAGTGGAGCCTCGCAACCTCACAAGCACATTCAATTCATGTCATTTCCAACTAATTTCTCGGACTTCCCCCAGGATTTGGTTCAGCGCAGCGACTATTTCATACCTAATGATCAACAGGAACCACTCCAGGACAAAGATCTATCCTTCGCACACTTTGTTGCACCATTGCCAAAGGACGCTCAAGAGCTTACGCCAGACCTTTTAGCTATGACCTTTATCTCGTTACTTCAGAGAACGCTCACTGTCCTCAGAGACGAAAAGCAAGACCACATATCTTATAACTTTATTGCTACTTTGGACTATATGATGCTTGTCCCGAGATCTAAAAGCAAATACAAGGATCAGTTGGGTATCAACTCTTGTGGCTATGCTGGACTCATTTTATGTAAAAGTGAGAATATTTTGAAGCTTGCAAAAACTGACGGAATCCTAAAGGTTCTTAGTGATTTGGGCTTTGCAAATAGATACGGCAGCCCAACAAGTGAATACAATTACTAGATATCCATACTGCGCTCTACACGGCTCTATGTAACCAATTTGAGGTAGATGTTTTTTGCGAATCAAGCTAAAAAAAAAAAAAAAAAAAAAAAAAAAAAAAAAAAAAAAAAAAAAAAAAAAAAAAAAAAAAAAAAAAAAAAAAAAAAAAAAAAAAAAAAAAAAAAAAAAAAAAAAAAAAAAAAAAAAAAAAGCGAACGACGAAAAAGAGCCAATGGCTGCTCAGCATTTTCAAGCTTCGCGCGAAGGTTAAACTGATCTTTTTCAACTGTCCTCGTTTCTTATCAACAGCAGATGTCTTCCATCACCTCCATTGTCAAAGCTTCAGACTGGATCTTGTCGAGACCCACCTTGGCAAAGATCGTGACCCCTATCGCAAAGTCTTTTGTTGCTTATGCCGGTTATAGGGAAATGGGATTAAGGTACGTAACTTGAGTTGTGGACAGTCTCATACCCTCCGAAATTAGAAACTAACATCATTAGATTCAATGACTTGATTGCTGAGGAAAATCCTATTGCTCAAAAGGCCATTGCCAGATTACCCGAGGACGAGTCTTACGCTAGAAACTTCAGGATCATTACCGCTCACCAGTGTGCATTATCCCATCATTTATTGCCAGCCCACAAAGCTGTTAAACCAGAAGAAGACACACATTATTTAATTCCTTATCTTTTGGAAGCTGAGAAAGAAGCATTTGAAAAAGCTGAGTTGGATAATATTCAAGTTTGAGACGCAATAGCCGATGTTCAGGAAGAACGGTTTTGTATCTAGATAATAAAATACATGAGGTATATGTTCCTTTTTGTTGTTTTGCATGAACATTTAAACCAAAGCTCAAAACGGAATATCACAAACGAAAGTTAATGTTGTTCTATAGATCTATTTTATTGGGCGTTTGTCCAGGACATGCCCACTCTGTATTTACGTAATTGCTCCAACACCAAAAAAGTGACAATCGTGTGCGGGCCAAGTCTTATAAAAGAGGGTAGCCACCCACGGAACATGAACCCGATACCTTCTTGTGAGACAGCTCGAGTTAGGATGGAGAATGCGCCATCTTGTGAGCCCTTTGCATTCATGATTCTAGTCTTTACGACATCTGCAGGAGAACAGACAGTTGTAGCGACTAAACCAGCCAACAACGATGCGGAGAAATGTGTCGATTTTTTGCTAGAGTCCATGCTCAAAAAGTTGACAAGGAAGTTTTTTGCAATGTCATAAGTTACAACCTGTGACGCAGTCATGAGAACTCCTCTTACCAAGTTTGGAGTGAGTCCACGAAAAAGAGAAGTGACGCCTTCATGAGTAGTGATCTTGAAAAGACCATCAATCGCATTTCTATAGTTTCTTCTTTGATTCACGGGTAAAGAAGAATCATTTTGCATTCTGATGTTGACAACATCTGACGGATTTCCGACAAGCCCGCCCAAAGCCCCCGACACCATTGACATTGGTAAAAGGGTCGAGGTCGTGGGCATACTTTTGTAAGATTCTTGATAAGCTTCTTTTAGAAGCTCGTAGATTCCAAATCTCACAGTGGAATAGGTGGCCTGTCGTAATAATGAGGCTGTGAGGCCCGAGTAGAGTTTGGTAATACCTTCAGTCTTAACTATTTGGATGGCCATGCTGACCAATCCATTCTTTGTTCCTGAAGCAGTCTGCAACCGAACTTTTGCGAGATCTAGAGGGTGGGTTACCAAGCATGCAGCCATACTCGAAGCACCACCATACCAGAAGCTTTTGTTAGTGAACAATGTCCGAAGTGTGACACACGAGTAGTTTTCTCCCAGTACTTACGGGTAATTAACTTTTTGTGAGGCTGTTGACATCTAGATTACTGATGATGTAGGGCTGAACGTGCTCGAAAATATATCGAAAAAAAAAAAAAAAAAAAAAAAAAAAAAAAAAAATGCAGACACGCGTCAAAGACCTTAATTACAAAATATTGACGGTATTAGGACCCAACCCTGATATATGATCAAAATATATTCAAAACAGTTTAGGAGATCAGTTATATATAAAATAAAGAAATAGATCAAATTTAGATCCAGAAAGATTTCTTTTCTGACATCGACTAGTGCACTTACACCTACTCTGATTTTTCCTAGCATTTATGGTAATATCAGCAATGGATTTCGCAATATTCGTGGAATTTTGGCTTCTGATTGACAAAAGCCTAGATAAGGGGTTCAAAAATTTGGCCTTGATCATTTCAACTAGAGACTACTAAAGCTTAGCTTGCTTCAACCCAATGGCCCTAGCATTAATGAGCATCAGATAATATAAACGACCTTATCAGGTATTTTTGGTATTGGCGTTCATTCAGCACTTGACCCGCGGAAGGGAGATTGCTGACCGAAAATACGCAAGTCGTATACATGAAGTGTATGCAGAACCTCCGAATACCAGAACCAATCTCACCTTCTTGTTGGCCAAGAAAAGTCCTTGCAAGGATCAACAAACTCATACCAACTTACACCAATTGATTTCTCCAAAAATCAAAATCTGATATATTACAATGAGTCGTGCTGAAGTCGATCTCCAAATTAGTGTGAAGAAGGCTTGCAACACGGAAGAGGTGCCACCCAAAAGAAAGCATGTTAGGGCCTGCATTGTCTACACTTGGGATCATAAGAACTCTCGAGCATTTTGGAATGCTGTTAAGATTCAGCCATTGCAAAATAGTGAAGTCCAATTATTCAAAGCCTTGATTATGATCCACAAGGTCTTGCAAGAGGGACACCCGAATGCTTTAAAGGATGGATATAGGAATCGTGATTTCTTGTATTCCTTGTCCACTGTTTACCCAAACTCTAGCAGCTATGGTCGTCTCATCAATCAGTATGACCGATTTCTCTTGAGGAAGTTGGACTTTCACAGAAACAACCCAGGCTTTAATGGAACATTTGAATACGAAGAGTACATCTCTCTCAGAACAGTTAATGATCCGAATGAAGGCTATGAGTCGATCTTACAGTTGATGGACTTGCAGGACATGATTCAAGACCTCCAACAATTGATCTTCGCGACAGTTCATCAACATCCTGGTAATCTTTGCAAAATTTCAGCTTTGGTGCCGTTAGTTTCAGAGACTTATGGTATTTACAAGTTCTTGATTTCAATGCTTAGAGCAATGTATCAACAACTTGGGGACGACGATGCTTTGGCTGCGTTATTCGATCGTTTCAATTCACAGCACTATTCATTACGTGACTTTTACACAGATTGTCAAGCCATTAAATTCTTAACCAGCTTGATTACGATTCCAAAGTTGAATGGTGTACCCCCAAATCTCAAAATTGTTGATGAGCAAACTCCCAGACGCCAAGCTTCCCCCGAGGCACCCAAGCCCCACATCGAGCAGCAGCCAACTCAATTCAGCTTCGAGAGGCCAGCTGAAGTACCTTACAAGGAGATTGACAACCACGAGGCTGATTTTCAAGCTCAACAGCAGCTCCAACAACAACAACAACAAGAATTAGAGTTGCAAAGGCAAAGACAGCTTCAAGACCAATTCATGATGCAGCAACAATTTGAACAACAGAAGCTTGACCAAGAGAGACGCAATATTCAAGAGCAAGAAATGCTTAGAATGCAGCAGACCAATGCCCAAACGTCGAGGGTTGCTGAGCTCGAACATGATTTGGTGATGTTCAAAAATCAATTTGATAATGACCAAACACTTCTTCAGCAGTACGATTCACGCGTTAAGTCCCTTGAGATGGAATTGGCCAATATAAATGAGACTGCTTCACAACAATTGGCCTCAAAAGACGAGCAGGTAAAGCTTTTGGAAGAGCAAGTGACCAACTGGGCTAAAAAATATGAGGCATTAGCTAAATTGTATTCCCAATTAAGACTGGAGCATCTCAATCTTTTATCCAAATTCAAGAAGATTCAGCAGAAAATTAATAGCGCTCAAGAATCAATTTTGAAAAAAGAGAAGTTCGAAAAAGACTTGAAACAAAAAAATCTCGAGCTTGCTGACTTGATAAGGGAAAGGGACAGAGCGCGCCTTGATTTGGACCGCGTGAAGGCATCCAAGGATGTGGAGATTGAAAGATTGCAGACTGAGCTGCGTGCATTGAGCGCAGAATACAGCGAAAGTGACAAATCTAAGACTAAAGAGCTCTCCACCCTTCTCAAGAAGCACGAATCGGAATTAGAAAACTTGCGCTTACAGCTCACAGAGAAGGATAAACAATTGGCATCGCTCGATGTCCGTAATTTGCAGGACCAACTTAAGGAGAAAGAAGTTGATCTTGAAATTGCTCAAGAGTCGTTGGATAGCGCATTAAAAGAATTGTCTTTATCAAAGAAGCCGTCCTCCAGTACAACATCTTCTCAAATTTGGGAGCTTTTGGACATTGTTTTGGTCAACAATGTGAGAAGGGTGCAAGACACGAAGTTTGAATTTACGTCAGCGATGCAAGCTGGAAACCTGAACTCATCGCCCGAATATGCGGGGTCCATAGTTGACCTCTGTGCCGATACAGCTACTGAATTCGCACAAGCTTTTAACAACTTTCTTGCAGAAAGTAGCGATGAAGGAGTGATTGCTGAAGGATCAGCTTTATCTGGAGTAATTTTGAGCGGATCCGAGCTCTCTACATCACTACATGATCTCATGCTCAACATCAAGGGCTTAAGCAAAACCATTGCTTCAGACGAAGAGTCTCGCTGGAGTCAAATTTTGGAAACGGTACTCAGCAAGGCCGAAATCTTTTATCTGAGTTTGACCTCAGACCTGTTACAGAGTTTAGATCAAGAAGATGACAAGATAGATCTCGTCATAGATTGCAATATCCAATTACAGCAGCTGCTCAAGGAGCTCGGGGACGTTTTGGAGACTTTCAAACCGAAAACTTCGTTCAATCTCAAGGAGAATATTGAAAAACAAATTGACGCAGAGTTTGATGACGCAGTGAAGACGATAAAAGACGCCAGCCTGTTCCTAAACTTACTCAAGAACAAGTCTTCAAGCAGTTTGAGCTTGGAAGTGCATGAGGCCATTGTCTCTGCTGCTCTCAGAATCACCAATGCCGTGGCAGCACTTATCGAGGCTTCCATTGATTCACAGAGAGAAATCGTCAAAAAAAACCGTGGTACGCTGTCCATTCAAGAATTCTATAAAAAGAATAATCGTTGGACCGAGGGCCTCATCAGTGCTTCTAAGGCAGTGGCAGGCGCAACCAACATTTTGATTCTGACAGCAGACGGCGTTCTTAACCGAGCACACTCACATGAAGAGCTCATCGTCGCATGTAACGAGGTCGCGGCTTCAACTGCACAACTTGTTGCTGCCTCACGTGTCAAAGCGAACTTCATGTCTCCTACACAAGACACCTTAGAAGGTTCTTCATCCACCGTCAACAGTGCATGCAAACAATTGGTGGCCCGAGTTCAGGAGTTGATGAGCCGCAACGATGAACAAGATGCGGGTCAACTTGATTTGAGTACGCTCACCCCATATGAGGGCAAGACTTTGGAAATGGAACAACAGGTTGAAATTTTGAAGTTAGAGAACTCGTTAGCAAGTGCACGCAAAAGACTTGCAGACATCAGGAAACAAGGTTACAAGGATGATGTCTCGGATGAAGAAGAGTGATGTCACAAGGGTATGTTCGTAAATACCATTATCAAACATTAAGACGTAGGAAGTGTCATAAATTCAAAAAGCAGATTCAGCCCAATAGAGCCAGCCGTATCGTGCTCAGTCAATGTCTGCTTAGTTTCATCCAAGTAGAGCAGATTTAACAATTGCTAGGAACATACTAACTTATTAACCTAATTTAGAGAAATGACAATATATTAAGGAAAAAGTTTCACGCATTTCGTTTACTCTTCCATGTACTATTGTAATCATGCGCCAAAAAAGCCTGTCATTATGAAGCTACCCCATTTAGTATCAACATTCACAGAGCTCTTTCGACCAATTGGCTCGAATCAAGCCCAAGCATTCTCATAAACTTAAGAAGTGGATAAGGATAGCAAAACTGTAGTGTCTGCAAACTTGTCAAAATGATTACAGGCCCAATGTGTCACATTGGGGGCTGAGACAACAGCCATATCGGTTGTTCTATCTACTTGTTTTACTTCTTATTTCTATTAATCTCTATATTCTAGTTTAATTGTGATTTATATTACGTTAGTTTTTAGCTAGATCTTAATGGAAAATCTATATCTATACTCTTGTCATTATGTATATTATTTTCATTGTAAATGTTTACATAGGTTATATTAAGGCTCTCACCTGATATAGAAGACAAGAAAAATTACAATTCCGCTTTGAATAGAGTGCTATATTGGAATGACACAAACTCAAGATCACTAATTTTAAGACTTTTATACATTTAAGCAAATTCGACAGTAGGGAAGTGGAAATAAACGAATTGCAATTCCTTTATTTCGATATGTGAATAGTGCTGCTCATTCCCGCCCCCTCCATCTTTAAGAGATTAGAGTTATTGTACTTGGTTTCTATACATTATAAGAACAAAATGAAAGCTCATCTTAAATATTTGCAAATAACGCAGTGCTTTACGTAGTACCAATGATAAGACAATCAGCCACATGTTTAATTATTTGAATCTTTACGGTCAGAGATATTTTCAATGAATAATTTTTGACAATCGGATTAGGGCAATAGAATGCGGCTTGAAACTCCAGAGACATAGTGAAGAGAATCAAAGGTAAAATTCCGAATCAGATCCACTTAGCAAAGCCATCTACTCCGAGGAAGCTTCAAAAGTTTTAATGAAAGAAAAGTATGGCCCTTTTTGATAAGATTCTTTTGAACTAGGATTCTTGAAACTTTGAATAGTTACTACCGGCATGTTTTTTTTTGGTATCAATGGGGTAGCTTTTGTTCCTCTAGCAATAAAGTGATTTGTTAAGGCTGTATAAGATTGAATTAAGTAATGTTTGCTATTTAAGCTTAAACCCGTTTCTGCCAGCTAGGAATCAGTTTGTAATTTAATGAAAGTTTCTACTGGATTAGTAATGGTTCAGAGCTGCTCCAAGTAAGGGATGTTCTCACCTAATACCAGAATAAGATGCATCACTTATGAACCTAGTGCTTGTAGGGTACTTTCGAGGGCGCTGTTCCTAGGGTGATCCATTTGAGCAGATGAAAAACTTTGCCTTGATTTTGGAGACCAAAAGTTTTAATTGGACAATTTCCTGAGTCGTAGGTGTGCTTTTTTGAGACGGGTCTAAGGTCGTTTTGAATTTGATGACTTAATTGTAGTGATTTGTTATGAAGCGAGAGTTCTACTGAATATAGCTTATGAATTTGGTTTATGCTCAAGTATTGAATTAGCGGGCTCTACCGGAACCGCATATTCTCAATCCTTGTTCTTTTACAATGGAAAACTGATCTTGGCTTATTGCCAGGGGTAGTTCACATTCTGACATATCGAATGTTGAGAATGGTGCTCGTTCTATTTGAGGTGAATACAAGGTGACGATTTTTAGGCTTTTCCTTATGTCAGGTATGTGGTAGATTCCGTACATACTACCGCCAATCTCTGTATAGGCCATGACTTCTTCATTGGGTTTTCATGATCTATAGTAAACTGGGAGGAGTGGCGGCCTGGGAAGGAATGGGTTTGGCCATAGATATACGTGGTATTCTTCATGCGCGCATCTCCCTTAAACTAAAGGGGTAGCTTCTAATGTGGGCCGGGTGGATTTGGTAATTTTGATTTGGTAGCTTTCACGAGGCCAAACCGTTGCAGTCGTTGGACATCGGTCTATCTTGATTTACTTATATATATATATATATACTTATATTCTTTTTTTCTTTTTTCTCGGTTCTTGTAAAAATTCGATGTTGATCAAATTTCAGATGTAAGCATTGCTGGTTAGAAGTGACGGCCATATGTACTTGAATCTGACCACTCAACGGCCATATTTTGTTTTTCCAAAATCAAAAGGCAAATACCGGTATTTGATCATGTGTTGAATTTGTTTTCTCATTGTGAGTGTGAACAATATAATAAAATAAAAAAGAAGTATGGGCCAAAACACGGGAACATCAAAGATGGAAAAAAGCGACAAGATTAATGATAGTGTAGTGGCCCTTGCTGCGTTAACCCAGAACTTGAATTCGGGCAATCTCCGAACGAATGGTCTGAATTCTTCTTCAGTTTGGTCTTCACCCTCTTCCAAATTCGAGGACCGCAGCTCTTGTTCTAAAGAAGGATCGAACTTGGGCGTAAGAAATCCGAGTAGTAAATTGAGTAGATAGATCGCCAAGCCGTAGCAGATGATGTACCATCCTTGGCTGATGAAGACCCTTAAAAGAAAAAGAGTGAGGAGAACAGCAAACGACCCCCATCTCTCCTTCTTGTACGGGACACTGTAATCAAGGAATTCTTGATGGGTAATTCTTAATTTGCCAATAGTCTCCGAAAACCTGGACTGTAGTTCATCCATTTTTGTGTTATTAAGAATGCACAAGACACGATGAGTCGTCTAAAGATCTCGACAGCGAGGCAACTTTCCTGTATTCAACAAGAGCACTTCGTGCGAAAGAGAAAACTTATAGTGTGGACGATGGAGGGAGTGCTCTCTATACCAAGACTTCTGAATGCAACGAGGCGTCGCGCAATTTGAGGCGCGCTTCGCATACTTACAAGGCGCTGGTGTACATATAACAATTGTTTGTTTACAAAAATTTTCGTGAATTCCAAACCAAAACATGTAAGGGGCGATCACGGCAAGTTTCCCGCCTGATTTCTTAAGGCGTGAACCGAGTATATAAGGTGAAAGGGCCCTTTCTTTTTTTATGAAATTACACCAATTTTGCGAGCATTAGTCGCGTCCATTCCTTTTACCCAACTAAATACCATGATTTGCTCCCTCGCTAGCGTCTTCTACTTAGCATCAATTGTTAGCGCTGTCCCTTTCAAACGCTACCAGAATGCTTCCGACCCTGTTCATTCGCTTCTGAGCCAAGACACCACCATCACCGTTGACAAATATGTTACAGTTACCTTGCCATCGACTACAATGACTTTGCCTGCGACCTCGTCCGACTTGCACTCCCACCTGTCTGCGGTTCTGTCTCCATCTGCTGACCCAACAACTATCACTTCTTATTTGACTCAGTATACTACAATTGCTGATGGGTCGTCTTCATACGTGACGCCTTACTCGACTTTGACGAGCACCATCACGACGTCCCCAAAGACTACCTCCACTATTACAAGCTTCGTGACTATTACACAGACTGATGGTTCTGTTTCTGTTGCTGCTTGTAAACCCTCGACTGTGACTGTCACCGTAACCGCGGCCCCCACCACCGAACAAGCTAGTGTCTTCACAGGCACAACAACTCATGTTTCTTCATACCCTATTGAGGCTGAGTTCACCAATAGCGGTACTACAACTACCATAACCTCATTTGTTGATGTTACGTCCACCCAGATATTTACTTCGACTGTTCAGGAATCTTCCACCAGAAGTTACCAAAATGGAACATACCATACGCCTCTCGCGAGACGTAACGAGGATATGTACTATTTCTAGAACAGTCCTTGATATTTCAGATGTTTTTACAAGGTCTCGCGACTCTTGTTTTGAATACATTAAGACGGATTCTTGGGATCCCAACTCCCCAGAGACGTTCAGGGTGTATCGACAGAACAATTAAAGAAAAAAAAAAAAAAAAAAAAAAAAAAAAAAAAAAAAAAAAAAAAAAAAAAAAAAAAAAAAAAAAAAAAAAAAAAAAAAAAAAAAACCATGAAAAAAGAAAAAAAAAAAGAAAAAAAAAGAAAAAGATCAAGGAGTAAACTAAGTAGAAATAGGGCTTATAGCCAACAGTTTGCCTCTGAGAATGATTCTACGTAATTGTGATACAACGTTCAGAGTGGGAATTATGCGGCTGTGAAACGTGATGTTGTCAAACTGTACTTCAAGAAGGTACATCGGGCCAGTTTCAATTAGTACAATTTTTTATTATTATTATTATTATTATTATTATCATTATTATTATTTTTTTCTCTTCTTCCAGTATCTTCTACATCACTAGCGCTTCTCCCACGTTTCCATTAATTTTAGTCGCTTCAAAAGTAGTCATGGAGTAAATGTTGAAGATTTGCGACGCGCCCTCTTCAATTACAATTGCGAAGTCTCCGAGTCTTTAATTAGTAACTCTCTTCGAATCAGAAACTGTTTGGATTCAACACCAAAAGATGGAAAGAGAAGAAAAAAGTGAACATAGCTCGAGAAGATATCATGCATGCTGCCGACGGAGACAAACTATTGACATTCCAGAGCAAGTCAATTTGAGACATGAGCTTCATAGGCAAGAAAGTTGCACATCACGGGAACGAGATCTAAATTCATATGATCGACCATATGATGAATCCTTAAGCTTGGAGCTGCTACCCGAACTTTCTTACTTAAAGCAATTGGAGGACTTATTCTGGAAAGAAAAGAAAGAATTAGAGGAAGAGCTCAAGAGTAACTCAGAACTCATTCGCAGATTGCAGAAGAAAGTTGAAGACCACAAACTCAAAAGATTGGAAGCAGAGGCAGAATCTAAAGAGAGAAGGTCACAAATAAAGAACTTAAATCTTTTAAGTGAAACGTTGAAATCAAAGATTGGGCTCCAGCAAGCTTTCTTGACGACTACGACGACAAAAGTCAAACATTTAGAGGATCAATTGAAACAAGTTATGTCTGAGCTTGATTGTCAAAGAGAGGAGACAGCGAAGTCAAGGAAAAGCCAACACGACCTTATTGAGGAGCTTGAAGAACTGGATGGAAAGACTCACGCATCTCTTGCTCTTTTGGACTCGCTAGAAGGTCAGAGACAAGAATGTTGGCATCAAAATTTTCAGGATAGCTTATCGATTCTATCTACTCTTAGGACACGAAAGAATCAGATAGCCTCTCTAAAAAGGCTACTAACAGATCAAGTATACAAACTCAACTTCTTGAAGCAACATGACATTCAAGAAAATCTACAGAAGTCCATGAAAAACGGCTCTGACAATGATGATGCTTGCCAGACCAATTATGGAACTGCAAATCTGATGCCTTCAATGAACGAATTCTCACACACTCTATCCTCGGACGATACCCCGAAATTAACGAGGATCGAAGATTGGCAAAAATACCATGATAAGCGTGTTAGCTACGTTGCCGACCAGCTTTATCTCCAATACTCGAAGAAGCATGAGGTAAAAATTGAAATATTAGAGAGGAGGTTCGAGTCAAAAGTGTCACAACTCCAAGCCAAGCTTCGCGAAAGTGAGTTAAGGAATACTTCGTTAGCGTCTCAGCTCAAGGCTGAGCAAAAGGAGAAACAAGTACTTTTGGATTATCTAGAAGGCATCCAAAGCTAGCATCCTATTATATGCAGTTTGAACTTTGCTCTTAGACATGACTAAATCTACAGCTCTACTCTATGGTAGTCTTATCGCACTAGAGGTGCAAATAGATACAATTTAAAAGGCAAAAGAGTACCAAATGATTCTTTATCAAAGGATACGTATGACCTGTGGTATTTGTTTTTGTTTGATCAGGCTTGGGCACGAATATTACTGGCTCTGGATATACATTACTATCTTTCCTGCACAAACTTTACTGCGGCACAATCTTCAACTGAGAAGAACTTTTGAAGTATTTGATAATGTCAAATTACGAAGCTAGCAGACTTTACGAGTCAGTCATAGAAGAGGTGATCGCTGATTCCAGACAGGACTTTGAAGATAGTGGAATTGATGAATCCACTCTTCAAGAATTGAGAAGACTTTGGTGTGAAAAGTTGAGTCAACAAAATGTTGGCAGATTCCATTGGGACGATGAAGAGGGTGGATACAATGAAAAAGTTGGCCTAATGACCGACCATTCTAAATCTAGTGCGCTACATATGGGCCCGGGTCTTGAGATACCGCCGGTAAATACCTACAATCCAACAGATGTTACCCCAAATACCGATTTGTCAGCTCATGGCCCTAATTACGAAATGGGGATCGAGTTACCATCAGTCAAACAAGAGTACACCGATGATAATGGACTTATTTTGCCCCGGATCAATCAGTCTGACGGGGCATTTGAATTCGAGATTAACCTTGACAACGTCAGTGAGAGTCGAAGAAAGAATATCATAAAAGGCTTAAAGTTGAAACAGGCCGATGGACCCGAGGGCGTGGAAGATGAAGACGAAGACGATGTCTTCAATGACTCAGATGATATCAATTCGGATTTAGACGATGATCTAGACTCCGAGAAGTCTGAAGATGAAGAGGGTGACCAGGTGGGCCAGATAATGCTTTGTCTATACGACAAAGTTCAAAGAGTCAAAAATAAGTGGAAGTGTAATCTCAAGGAAGGGGTTGCAAATATTGATGGCAGGGACTACGTCTTCCAAAGAGCTACAGGTGAAAGTGAATGGTGATACATTTGCGGGACCTAAGAATGACCTTACTGGATAAGTACCGATGTACGTCATATGTGCATTTCGAGTCATTGTTCTCAAAATACGGGGATCTGTAGATCAAGTGGCTCCCATTCTTCCATCAGTCTGGGTGGTTTCCCCAAGAATATACACTCATAATCAAAGACACATGAGCTCAAAAGCTCAAGAGATACCTGAAGGGTAGGAACAAAAACAATGCAAACATTTTTCAACGACATCTTGTTGAATTGAGACTTGCTTGTAACGTTTTTTAAAAGCTTGAAGATGACAAAACAAAAATCGTAGTAAATCTTTTCAATATTTTTTTCTTCTTGAAGAAATGCTCTTATTGCTAGCGAGGGATTCAAATGGCGGGATTCCATTATAAGGCGTTGCAAGTGGGAATAGGCTTGATCACCAAAAATGGAACTTGGAAGCTCTCGAAGATAGCATTTGAGAAGTCCAGCGACGGTATGAATGTCAGGTTTGAGTGGATGTTGAAACAAATCAATATCGTGCTTGTTATCGAATTCGTCTCTTAACAGCTTGATCGTGGATGCAGAGCCACTAAGCCTGAATATTCCCTCTTCATACAATGCTCCTGATCGTTGAAGAAACTCAATACACCTAAAGCAAACGCTCGGTATGAGGTGACCTTGTAGATCTTTTGATGATATTTTAATGGCTTCGCCAAGATCTTGACCAAATAGAAAGGTTCTTATATTAGGAGAGGGCTCCATTCCTCCAAAAACTTGCTCCTCGATCTTATTCAGAATATCGTTCACTCGAGGTGATAATTGAGTTGGGGAAACATCATGCGACTCAGACTGGTCCACAGGCGTTATTTTATTTTTGAAGGGGAACAAACTTCTCTTTCTTAACTTCTTCGCGTCTTTGAGCTCTTTTTGATAATCATCCTTTGCTGGAGCAGATTCGGCCGAGGCGTTTGCTATTTTAACTTCGGGTTTTGGATCTGTTTCAATGTTGAGACCGCCGTCCGTGTCCGAAAACTCAATCATCGCATTAATCCATAAATCTCGCTCTTCATCGGACTCGGCACAGAAAAAATGCTTTTGCGGAGCGCTCGACAATTTGCTTTTGGGACTCTCCAAAATTAAAAAGGCATGTCTATAGCCTCTTTCCTCTGCAACATAATCTGCCGACTGCTTTCCAATTTGGGATCCAGTCAATTTTATTTGATCCGTTAAAGTTCCACCAGGAAAATCGTATAATTCCAACGATGGGCCATCGATCTGACACCATTTTGGCTTCCAGGTTGTGACTAAGCCCTTGTATCGTCTGATCAAAAAGCCTTCCATCTTGGCACCACTTCTGAAATCATTGAGTGGATTAACTAGATCCAACGATACATATTTGCAAATCTTATATAGTACCAATTGTGAAATATGTGGCATAGACGAAAGAGTGTTGAAATACTCTTGAAGAGAACTTTTTCGCTGGTCCACTCTTGATGGAATTGTTGAGCCAAATAAGGCTTTATCAGGTAAGCTTGGTAGTCCATAGATAGACATGATCGGTCGTATTTCACTATCGAAGTGTGCTAGTTGAGTATATGACTTCCTTATTCTCCACATTTCCTTATTACTTTCTTTGTCATTGATTGATATGGTGCAGAAAAAGTCATCCGTTTTCTTGCAATCAAAATATATCGTGCTTTCAATCTTGATTTTCACAGTGCTAAAATCCTCTGGTCTAACAAGCAAGACGACAGATTCATCTATAGGTTGTGATTGCAATACTTGGAAGCTTGAGCCCTTTCCAAACGGGGACGACTTACTAACAGTCGAATTAGTACCCGATAAGCCATATACGTGGCTAGATTGTGGTGTAGATGGATTCAAGGAAATAATCTGACTCGACACAGACGAAGATTCATCAAGCCTGGAATTTCTTTCAGATTTTGTGCTCATAATTGCATGCGAGGTGAAGCACGGTGTTGAAGGACTTTTTAAGTCATTCCCAGCAGGGTCGAGAGAAGTTGCGATATTTGAAGCCTTAGGTGTAGTCACAGGATTCTTATCAGAAGAGACTTTTTCAACTAGAGACAGGCCTTCGGCATCTAGTTCTTGCAGAGTCTTGTTGGAAGCTATATCATCCCAACTTGTGTCAGTATCTTTTTGGTGGTAGGGAAATTGATCATTAGCGTGAACGGATGGTTTCCTCAGTTTTGGGTGGCCAGAAGCACCCTCAGGGGCTAGTAATTGTAAGTGCTGAGTCAGGCTCTTAATTTCAGCTCCTTGAACATCTTGTTGAATATGTGATTTATCGTCAGTCGTGCTCTTCAATACGGAAGTTGAACTTGACGGTGAGGCCGGCTCACCTGGAACTTGGTACATATTGTCATCGACCAATGGTCGTCTCCTTGCGGATCTCTGAGGAACAACGTTTAAATCGTCGTCGTTGAGCGTTTGTTTCAGAGGTTCCTCCTTGCCTTTTCGCAAGGTCTCAAGCTGTCGTTCTTTGTCTGTAAGATCAATTCGTAGTTCTTGAATTTCATAAAGTAGTAGTTCTATGAACTCTGCATCTGACAACTCTGTTCGATCAAATTTCGGATCAGAAGGAAATAAATTGGAGCCCATATATTTGAGACTTCGCTTTTCTCGCCCAGGAACTGACATCTAGTGCTGGCGTGTTTGTTTCAGTAACGTCGTTCGTAGGTTACGCGCCTAAAGAAAAAAAAAAAAAAAAAAAAAAAAAAAATACACATTTTGTCAGTATTAATGTACAGTATTAATATAAGCGTCTATTACCAGGTAGCTCTACGAGAACGGCTGAGATAAGTACCTTATGAGAGTAATGATAATTTATTTGTGTGTTTGTGACCGTAAATTACGTAACCTGCGACGCCCGCTCTGATCTTCCTTCAAATGACTTTGCAAGGCTCCATCGATTTCCTCATCATTGAGAATTTGCTTTAAAAGAGCGTCCTTGAAAGGTGCTCCTCTTAATAACTCATCATTTGCCACTTCAAGGTGATTCATATTCCCCGAGGCTTGGTATATGTGATTCGCGGGCAAAATAGCGTTTGGCATCATCAGGCGACCCAACTTTATCACTTCATTCGCCCAAATGGTGATCTCGGATCGAGGGTTCTTATAGGGCGAATATGATCTTTTGCAGCCCTTGCACAACTCCTTGATAACATGTTCGCTGCCCCACGTGTTGTTCCATAATAGTATGTCATCACTATCTTTCTGGCCGTGATTATTTGTAAGACCTATCAAGTGAGAGAATATCCCTGAACACAATGCACCATCCAGATACCCTCCCTCGGTCAATGATAGAACCTTTCCACCCGTGTGAATCTTAGCTAGTCTCACAACGTCCTTAGTAAACCTCGCATAAAAAGACGTGGGAACATTCACTCCGTGGCGCTGCATTTGGGGATTTTCATATTCCGAAGCATCAAAGCCAGCCGAAATGAGTATGAGGGGTTTGAATGGAGGCGGAGGAGTAGGCTTGGGAACTGCTTGCTTGTAAAGATGGGGCTTCAAGAGGTACTTTTGATATTTAGATAACTCATTTTGGTAAAATATCTCATCAAGCTCGTGCCTTTTTTTAGCCTGATTAAAGAACTGATTAGCTCTGTTCAAAATGGCAACGTATTTAGTCTGGTAAAATTTGTAGAATTCATCTTCAGAAGACCATTCTTGTAAATGAACATTCCAAATGTTAAGGTCATGGTCCATGATGCAAAGAGATGCGTTTTTTAAGTTTTCTTTGGAAGCGAACCCAAGCTCAGTCGGATAAGACTTGACATCGTGAAGCGAAAAGTACCCAATTTTTGGATATGAGGCATCCACCTTAGCATCATCTTCTGATCCCTTCAGCCTTTCCTCCTTGCCAAAGTCTGCGCAAAAGCCCGCTCTTTCCCAGCAGATATCCTGCGTTCCATCACCGTGATGAAGATCGATATCCAAAATTGCACAATGCGATACACCATAATGTATGTGTGAATATTCTATCGCGATCTGAGCATTGTTCAACACACAAAACCCACTAGGGAGGGATGAGTGAGCATGATGGCCTGGTGGCCTGATGGCAGCAAAGACCAAATTATGAGATCCGTGGAAGGGCTTATCATCAAATAGGGAATCGACGGCCGATTCTAATGTCCCCAAAACATCTTCGATCGCAGTGATAGTACGAGGAGTCAAGTAAATATCTCCCGCATTCCATTCATCAGGAATTTCTATATTTTCTTCCTTCAAATGATTATGAGCCTCTAAACAGAGCTGTAATAGGCGTTCTGGCCAACTCACCCCATGAACTCTTTTGACGTGATCTGAGAACAAAGAGCCTCTTCTTCTGGATGTTTTGACGTCGAAAAAGTATGGATACATGCTAGAAGCTGCCGCAATACCGATACAAGAAGCAAGAAGCCTTTGGGGTCTTTCAAAGATAGTACTCAAATATGCTTTTGAAACCCAGGAGCGACCAAAAACATGTTCCGTGGCGTATGGGGATAGCAAAACTAAGGTTTTTTTTGACTCATCATCAAATTTTGGGCTTTCAGATACAATTTGGGGGTTTGCGTCGAAAAAGTCGTTGAGCGTTTTTGTGTATTTGTTCAAATTTAGATCGACATTTGGTGATGGAGCAAGTAATGTGTTGATCTGATGTAATTCGCTATCAGTAAATTTTTTGCTCTTCAAGTAGCTTATTATATCAGAGCTGATATAGTTCAAAGTAGAGTTAACATCAGACACTCCAAGACTATCACTCGATCTAGATATTTGCTCAGTTTTCTCTTGCTTTGGATGCTCTGGTAAAACAGTAGTGTGATCGATGGATATATCTTGTACGTCAGACACTTCATTAGTGGGACGAATGCTTAACGTTGTTTCGAATTGTGATATAAATGTTTCGTCGATGTCATCTTCGTTTCTCGGCATAGTCAACCGCCTCCAGTTTACTGTTGCAAGTAAAATAAAATGTTGGTAGAAAACGCGAATAGTATAAAGCTCACAATAATTGCTAAAACCTAAATATTTATGTAACAGCACAAGGACCTCAAGCAACAAATTTTTATAATTGATAAATATAACCCTACATCGTGGCTATGATAAATCCTTATATACTATTAATGGCTTGTATTGAGATTTCGGGGAAGATTTCCATTTAGAAGACCCACTGAGCTTACCTTAGAAGGCTACTGAAGTCGAGCTATATATGTAAGTCTGGTCGTTAGCATATTCCAGACATTGCGTAATGAAGTTAAGAGCTGATAGGTTGACTGTGATCCGAACGTTTTATTTCGCCGACATTATGCTGTCTTTTGCGGATAACGTTCTCTATGTATGCCTCACCAGCCTTGTAGGACGACCGCACCAACGGTCCACTAGCAACGTAAAGAAACCCCATTTTTAAAGCTTCATTCTTCCAATAATCGAACTTTTCTGGAGTCACATATTCGACCACTTTCATGTGCCTTTTGGTGGGTCTCATGTATTGACCAAATGTGACAACATCACAACCTATGTTTCTTAAATCCCTCAAAGTTTGACGTAATTGAATATCCGTCTCACCGAAACCCAACATCAAAGATGTTTTAGTTATGAGCTCAGGATTGGAGAGTTTTGCTCTCTCTAAAATAGAAAGTGATTGTCGATATGTGGCTCTGCGGTCCCTAACATGGGGAGTAAGATCCTCAACTGTTTCCAAATTGTGAGCATACACATTGAGACCGGAATTTGCGAGCACGTCACAACTTTCGAGGTTTCCTCTGAAGTCGCCGCCAAGAACTTCGACAAGTATATGGGGTGCCTTTTGTTTGATAAGTCGAACAGTTTGGGCAAGGTGATGGGCACCTCCATCGAGCAAGTCATCCCTGTCGACAGTAGTGAGAACAACGTAACCCAAACCCCACCTGCTCACAGCCTCTGCAGTATTCTCTGGCTCCATAGGATCTGGTTTGGAGGGGTTTCTGTTTGTTTTCACGGAGCAGAAGCGACAACCTCTTGTGCATGTGTCGCCCAAAAGCATGATAGTTGCAGTAGCTTCTGATTTCTTCCCGCCCCAACACTCTCCAATGTTTGGACATTTTGCTTCCTCACAGACCGTGGCTAGCTTTAATTCACGTACATCTTTCTTCACATTGTGAAAGCTCTGACCTTTCGGAATAGGTACCTTTAGCCATCCAGGAAGCTTTTGCGTGGTTTTTCCGCGAGCCACCTCGAGTGGATCCACCACGATATCGGCTGCTCGCCCGCTAACAAAATCCTCGAACGAGGGACCCTTATTCATGGCATCGGAAAACACTGTTCTTCTTCTTCGAGACCTTCCTGTGCTTTCGGCGGTTGCGTAATACCGCTTAATAGTTGAGCTCAAGATCAGCCTATTCATTCCTGTCTGTCTGACTTAGTTGAAACGGATTATTTGATTTTTAATGGTCCGTGTGTGTGCAGGCTCAATCAGGTATCGCTAAGGTGATACCATAGCGCGACTAATATTATCGAAACGTGATATAAATTACAAGAGTCTATGAATTTTGTCATCCTCGAAGCCCGACAAATTGTCCAAAGTTTTCCACCATTTCCAAAGAAAAGTCTCGCAGATGAGCTTGAACCATGGAGTGAAAATCAATTGATCATCCTCGAGCATCTCTCTTAATTCTTTCTCGTTCACGTACTTGTAGTCTCTCACCTCGTTTAAATTAGGGTTGAGTTTCACTTCATCTTTCGTTTTGATGATAAGGATATAATCGATTTCATGCTCTCCCCATTTTGAAGTCTCGCTGCCGCTTGCAGACTTATAATGAATGCGTGTTAAAAAATGGAAGTCGTCGATGGGGCAATCTGCTTCGGACATTCCAAGCTCATGGCCCAATTTTCTTTGAGCTGCGACCTTGGCACCCCTCACAGAATTTTGTAGCAGCGTAGAGAAATCGTTTTCTTGACCTGCAATTCCAAGCTCTGATGGAACACATAGAGGATGAGAGCAACAGGTGTTCGTCCACATGTTCGGGAATGTAATTTTCTCATCAGCTCGTTGTTGTAACAAAAGTTTTCCCTCTGGATTGAAGAGAAAAACCGAGAACGCCCTGTGTAACAAGCCCGCATTGATGTTCTTCATCAAGTGGCAAGTTTTCTTTGTCGCTGCCCCTAACGCTTGATCATCGTAATCCAACACAACACAGAGTTCATCCATTAGTTTGATTTGCTCTTCATCGTGCCCATCAAAAAGGTTATTTTGAGAATCGCTTGAATTCTCAGTGACTTGAGAAAGGCCTGAAGTGTTGTCCAAAGGAGCGATCTCAGGCCACTTTTTAAGGATCGATTGCTTCAGCAAGTTTTTAACCAACTCGTGGTATGGCGTTTGCGCTGGCACGTTTCCTGACATGATGTTGTCAAGGTTCCTGTCACTGCGCCGAATATTGATACGTTAGTGTGTATGTTTTTTTTTTTTTTTTTTTTTTTTTTTTTTTTTTTTTTTTTTTTTTTTTTTTTTTTTTTTTTTTCTTCTTTTTTTTTTTTTAAAAAATACCTTTTTTCGTTCAAGTAGATTTAGCGCGTCGTTTCCGCGATCCTTCACTTGATGTTCCTCACATTGGCAAATTTTTCAGTCCACTAGGATGGTGAAAATAGAACCTTCTTTTGCACACATAAAATGTACTATAATATCTCGTGTATTCTAATCTCAAAGTATTAATCCTCTTTTTCGCAATTGCGACAATGTGAAGGTTATATTCTGTCTTAGCTGTTCATAATTACTCTTATTCTCTCTCTTGCGCTGTCTTCGACGCCCACCCTACCCCTCGAGAAAAAAAAAAAAAAAAAAAAAAAAAAAAAAAAAAAAAAAAAAAAAAAAAAAAAAAAAAAAAAAAAAAAAAAAAAAAAAAAAAAAAAAAAAAAAAAAAAAAAAAAAAAAAAAAAAAAAAAAAAAGAAAAAAAAAAAAAAAGGACAAGTCATAATTCGAAGTGCTCGCAACATCAACATTGAACACTCTTCAAGATGGCAACTAACAACCGTCACAAGCGCTTTATAAAGCGTCCTGACGAGAAACCAATGAAAGCAGAAATTGAAAAATTGCGTGAAGAGATTCAAAAGTTGGATGCTTCAAGTAAAGAATTGACTGCTCAAATTGACTCGGTTTCACCCAACGGAAAGAGCACTGAGAGAAAGAAAGAGTTGCAGTCCGAGTTGAAAGATATCATAGCCAAGCAAGGTACTTTCAAGAATGAGAGAAATGCTGTACAAGCCCAGATCAAGAACATTGAAGCCTCTATGAAGAGAAAGATTGCAGAAATTCAAAAGATGACCGCAAAGCACAATTTCAAGACGGCTGCGGAAATCGATTCGAGAATTAGAAGCTTGGATGAGGCCGTCGGAGCTGGTGACTTAAAGCTTGCAGATGAGAGGCGTTTGGTGAAAGAAATGACCGCTTTGAGAAAATTGAGGAAAGACTTTGCTGGTGTTGAGGTTCAGCAACGCTCTATCGATGACGATAAACAAAAGATAGCCGACTTAAAGAAGCAATTGTCTTCTATTGGAAACAAGGAGATTCAATCTCGTTTTGAAGAGATTCAAAAAGAATTGGATGAGATTAACTCAAACAACAAGTCAATCTATGACAAAAGAGGTAACCTTTTGAAGAAAAGAAATGAAATTAGACAGGCTAAAGATGCCAAATATGACCAAATTAGGAAGTTAAGGAGTGATTTTGATGCCGAATTCTCCAAATTCAAGGAACAATTAGCTGCCGAGCAAAAGAAGAGAGAGGAGGAACTGAAGGAGGAACGTGAGAAAGAGAAGCAAGCTAAATTGAAGGAAGCTGCAGAAAGGAAGTTAGAGGAGGCTTCGGTTCCAGCTTTTACCAATGAGATCAATGAGATCCATGCTTTGTTGTCTTATTTTGATCCTTCATTCGTTAAGCCTCAAAAGAACAGCGTTGCTGAAGCGACGAAGCCAAAATTCAACGGTGAATACCACATTAGAGAGATCCCAATGCCAGATGACGTTGTTATTGTGAAGAAGGAACAGGAGTGTTTCTTCGAAGGCTCTAAGTCGAAGAAGTCCAAGAAAAAGGCTACCAAGAGTAAAGCTTTCACTGTTGACCCTGATATTATCGCGTCCTTGGCTGATCTTTCCATTTCCTTGCCAACAAAACAAGAGCAGGTGGCTGACACAATTCAAGTGTTGAAGGATACTTTGGAAGCATTGGAGAATAAACAAGAGGAGCAAACTCGCATCAACATAGAGAAGGCTAAAAAGGATATCGAAAACTTGAAACTTGAAGAGGAGGAAGCTGAGGCTTAAAACCGTCATTTTACTGGTAATGAACTTATTTAATTCTCGATGTTTATACTATTTGAACCTTGCGAGTTATTCCTCTCGCTACCGTATCTCTTTAGCTTTATATATAGTGAACAAGAACAAAGGAATTCTTTGACATGTATATTCATCGCTTGTCCTGCGATGCGTGCGCGCCGATATCAACATGGATGCCTAAGTAAAAAAAAAAAAAAAAAAAAAAAAAAAAAAAAAAAAAAAAAAAGTAAGAAAGAAAGAGAATCCAAGGTAAAATCAAAAGATCCTTTTCCCCGACACTTTCAATATGGGCGATGTCAACCACTCAGCTAAGGGGGTGTCTGTCTGTATACCCTCTTCGGTCATAAAGGACGCCAATGCCTGCAATCCTTGTCATGCAGCGTACATTGCTCATCAGATTGCAAGAGTCGCCGCAGAGTTCAAAGTCCAAGAGTTGATCGTACTCGATATCCCCGATGCAATCGAAACCGTGAACTACGATTCTAATACAAACATGACTTCGACGAGAAAAAAAGTTTTTGATCAAGAGGACGACCAGCCTGATATAAGCCCTATTGGTAAAAGATCTATGCATTTGGCTCTCCTATTACAATACTTCGTGACTCCACCGTACCTACTCAGAAGCATATTCAAGTCGAAGGCTCACCGTCGGCAGTTACGCCATGCTACAAAGCTTCCAAAGCTCAATTCACTTCCTTTCTCGGATGATAAACATACTGGCTCGATTTATAAGGAAGGTATAACGATTCCCAAAAAAAGTCCTAGAAAAAGCAAGCTGGGAGGCAAAAAATCACTGAAATTAGCGGTGACAAAATATGTGAATATTGGGAAAGATAACCCTTTGGAATTAGCTGCTCAAGAAGTTCCAATCAATGTGAGAGTCACCGTGGATATCAAACAGAGAAAAATTGTGAGCCCGGAGGATGCCTATAATTTCACAGGATCCAAGGGCTCATTTGGTTACTACGTTCGTTGTGCAAAGAACTTGTCTGCCATCTTTGTCGAGCTGTCAGTAGAAGGAGGGTACACTGAGACGATTTTCATCAATGCTGACAATTACTTCAACAACGCATCTCCGGTGGAAAAGAAAGAATGTGGATCTAAATACAAGGGAACCCGGCTTCTTCTTATCGGAAACATTGGGGATTACGAAAGATCCCTCAAAAATGACCCCAACATTCGATCAGTTCATGATATCATAGATAGTACCTTGAGAGTCCCACCGAGGTTGAGAATTGAGGATGCTCTTCTTATGTCCCTTACACAACTTAATAATTGATTCCAGTTCACATATCCGTGTTAGCACCCAAAGTTTATTTATCCGCATTAATGAGCTGGTCCAACATTAGAGGACCTCAAGTATAGTCTTGATCAAAATGACCCATTAGATGTGTGAAATGAATTGAGAATTTACACAGTATGTGGTTTGCATATACCCCACATGTGTCTAAACCAAAATGCGGAAGAAGTCTAGACTTCGGGGAGTTGTTCACGTGATAAGCTAAAAATAAATAACTCTTTTGCGATTTCCTTTTTCGTCGATTAGTCTTAAGTCAAAACATTCGTCGGCTCGCTCGCCTCGATAACTTTTCTGAAAACACCATCGACTTTTTTGTAAAGAACCATCATGCAAATTAGAAACGTTTTTAGTGCTGTGGCATTAGCTTCTTATGTGTCCGCCATTGGCGATGTATGTGAGCAACAAGAATTTCCTTGTCTTAATTGAATTGTTACTAACATGTATAGTTGGCGTTCAGTTTGGGCGTTAAAGACAACAATGGTAACTGCAAGTCTGCAGAGGAGTACAGGTCGGACTTCCAGACATTACTGGGTCAATCCAAGGTTGTGAAAACCTACGCAGTCTCCGACTGTAACACTCTTCAAGTCTTGGGTCCTGCTGCCGAGGATGCCGGATTTCAAGTCATGTTTGGTATCTGGCCAACTGACAGTGCTCATTTTGAGGCTGAAAAACAAGCCTTGAGACAGTACCTTCCTAATATCTCCAAAAAGACCGTCAAGGTTTTTACTGTTGGATCAGAGGCTTTATACCGTCAAGACTTGTCCGCTTCTGACTTGGCTGATGCTATAAATGATGTGAAGAATTTGTTGAAGGATGTGAAGGACAAGAATGGCGAATCATACGGTGATGTGCAAGTTGGTACTGTTGACTCCTGGAATGTTTTGGTTGATGGCGCTTCTCAGCCAGCTATTAAGGCTGCGGACACTGTCTTCGCAAACGCATTTTCTTATTGGCAAGGCCAAACCAGGGACAATGCCTCTTATTCTTTCGTCGATGATATAATGCAGGCATTGCAGACCATCCAGACTGCTAAAGGTTCCACCGACCTTGACTTCTGGGTTGGAGAAACCGGTTGGCCAACCGAAGGCACTCATTTCGAGTCCGCTGTTCCGAACGTTGAAAACGCTCAAGCCTTCTGGAAAGAGGCTATCTGTGCTATTAGAGCTTGGGGTGTCAATGTGGTTGTCTTTGAAGCTTTTGACGAGGCATGGAAGCCTGACACCTCTGGAACAAACGATGTTGAGAAGCACTGGGGTGTCTGGGATCAAAATGGGCAAACAAAGTATTCTTTAAGCTGTGATTTTTAACTGATTTTCGGGCATTTTAAAGGGGCTCTTAGCGATATGGCCCCAATAAGAGCCTATGTTTCTTGGATCTTCCGCTTTGTTCAAGAAAAAAAAAAAAATATACCCTTTTAACTTTTGGACTTCTATGTATTCGGAAGAATGGTAATAAATTGGTCTCACTATCATTGTATCATGCTATATTGTATTATATTGAACTTCTCATAATGTTAGGTGCTATTTCATGTTGTGTTACCATCGCAATTAATCCTGCATATCATAGCAAAATCATGAACCTTTATTCTGCAATAGGTTCTGATAAGGGCTATAGTCACAACTTGATCTTCTCTTGCCAGAAGGCATTCATTTACTCACTTAATTCAAAATGCTGAAAGGTGAATCTACAATAATTCAGGTGTCCAGCTCTATGGCAACGATTCTTTCGGGTCTGGAAAAGAAAGCTAAGGTCCTTCTTATTGTCTTCATAACGATAACCAGCTTCTCTCTTTTTTGTGTGTTACTATTTGTGGCATTCTGGGTGTATAGAAGCGCATTTGTAATAACTGGAGACGAGTTGGCCCGTGAAGAAGAAAACCAAGCGTATCTTGAATTGGACCTGGACGAGCAAGAGCTTTTCTTTCAATCTAGAGATTTTCTCGCCTCCAACCCCTACATTAAGGGTGACCTCACACTTTCTCAGAATTTGAGCATCCAAGAAAAGGGAATTAAGTCTTGGGAGTTTTTGAAAGACCCCATGCTAACAAATAATGACCTTATGATCTTGAATAGGTATGAGCTTAATTTTTTCAAGAAGTTTGAATGTTCTGCACAAACAAACTTGCCTATTCCACTTAAGAATGAGGTTTACTATTTCGAAAGCAAAATTTATTCATTACCGAATCCAGAGGGTACCACAATATCGGTAGGACTCTCTATAAAACCTTACCCGTGGTTCCGGCTCCCAGGAAGACATGCATTTTCCGTCTGTTATGATTCAGATGGACACAGGCGCCACAATCAGCCCTTTAACTTTCAGTGCCCTGGCCCATTTCCTCCTGTGATTGAAGGTGATGTCATAGGAGTAGGGTATAGGACTCGCTCGGGTACCGTTTTTTTCACAAGAAATGGGAAAAAGCTCAGTGAACTGAAAATTGGTGGCCATGTGAAGAATTTCAAGCCCCCTCAGAATGGCCAGCTATTCCCCATAATCGGGGCAAATAATCTTTGCTCCGTGCACGTAAACATCGGGCAGATGGGGTATGTTTTCATCGAGGGTAACGTCAAGAAGTGGGGGTTCGCTCCACTCGAAGGTAATGGGCCTGCTCCTCCGGCTTACAGAAAATTCAACATGGACATTCTTTTGGAAAGGTCAGAAGTCGATGAAGCAAATGATCTCGGTGAACGAGAGAACGATTTTCCGCCTGATTTTTGGGATCTTCCTGATAATAATGGGGGCACATCCGGAGATGAAAACTATAAGTTTAGCTACGATCCTTCAAACGAGACGCATTCTGACGATGAAAGAATTACTATGGACAGTCTCATACCAGAGGATCCTCCTAATTATACCCCTGAAGTAGACGCGCAGGCCGCAATCGAGGACGATGTTGACGATGTCAATCAAACTAACACTACAGAGAGCAATAGTTAAAAAAGAATTAAGACTTGGTAAAAAGGATTTTTTTTTTTTTTTTTTTTTTTTTTTTTTTTTTTTTTTTTTTTTTTTTTTTTTTTTTTCTACTTGTTAAGAACGCAATAGTTGGAATTCAATTAAATCAATTATTTAAGCACTACAAAATTGGCTGGGAATAAACCCTTTTCGCCTGTTGTAGAATGTGTGCCAGACCACCAATCATCATCAACAAACTCGATATCTATGATCAAGTCGCCTTCGTTGAAAGAAATTTCATTTTCTTCATCCTTTTCGTATTCGTACTCAGCAACTGCGCTGATTGACTCCTTCGCAGCATCTGAAGCCTTTTCATCTTCCTCCTCCAGAGCCTCGTCTGCAGATGAAGACAAGGTAACGTATGCAGCAGGGAACAACCCTCTTTCATTGGTGCGAGCATTAGTACCAGACCACCATTCGGCATCAACAAATTCAATATCGTTGATTTTATCCCCTTCTTCGAATCCGACTTCATCAGCGTCCTCTTTTTCGTAGTCATATTCTGCAACGGCTGATTTTCCTGAAGGACTAGCTCCAGAAGCATTCGATTGCGATGAATCAGCTTTAGTCTCAGCGGATTCTTCAGCAAGATCATTTTCAGAGGGATCCTCGGTTTTCTTGGTATCTGGTGATTCATCTGCTTTTTGATCAGCAGAATGCGTTACTGAACTGGTTTTCTTTTGCAATTCATCTGCAATCAGACTAACTGGTCTATCATCGTTGTCATCTGAGGAAGAGCTCTGGTCAAAATCATCGTCATTGGTCAGCAGACGAGGTGGAAGGGGAACGGGATTTGGTTTGGTAGTATTAGCCGTTGGGGGCTTAGATGGATGCGAGAAGAGCTGCTTACGTTGATCAACGCTTGGAGCCTCTATCTCACCGTCATCATCCTCGTGATTCTTGACATCGCGTTCATCTTCATCCAGTTCATCTGCCTTTTCATCATTGGTCCCAGCAAAATTGTCAGTCTTGTTCAGAATTCCCAAAGACTTGACCCTGTCCTCTATAGCAGATGGATCGCTATCTGACTTAACATCATGAAATTTACCCCGCTTCTCTGCCCAGAGTTGAGCTGGGCTTTTACCGTTCGTAGATCCAAAGTCGCGTGACATTCCCCCTGTAACATTTTTCTTCTGGCCAGGAGCATTTACTTTTGGCTTAGAGCCAAATGATGGCGCACCAGAAGGCTTGTCGCCGCTGTAACGTGAGAGCACTGATTTGCCAACATGAGGCTTTGGTAAACTAGTGAGGCGGCCATCATCATGTTCTTCATACTCCTTTTTCCTTTCATCGAGAGAAGCGGAAGGCGCAGAATCCTTCTTGTCCTCCCTCTCTTCCTGAGGCTTGGGCTTTGGATCCGGGTTTGAAGAAATTGTTTGGGATTTTTGGTTTCTCAATTCACTGATGTTTACTTTTGTGGGTTTGTAAGCAGAAGGAACCAGTTCCAAAGGCTCCTTCTCAAAGTCACGCTCAACCAACTCCTTCTCGCCCGCCCACTCGTCGTCTTCGCCATCATCCCCATTTTTAGTACTTGAAGCGACGTTTTGCTTACCGATAGTTGGGGGGAAAGGCTTTTTGGGGGTGAAATTTGGGGAGCGGCTTGAAGGCTTTTCGCTTGAAGAGGAGCTTGCCATCGAAGGTTTAATTGGTTTTTCAACTGAGGTTCTGGAAGATTTCGTAGAGCTTGAGGGCACAGAAGAAGAGTTGGTGTACTGAGCACCAGCAGCTGCCGAGATCTTAGCTAAGAACTCTTTGACATCGAGGTCGTCCTGGTCGCGAGCCGTGATCTGAACGTGATATCCGCTCAAGACCTTAGAGACCTCGGCAAAATTTGTTGCGAAGGACAATCTCAATTTGGCTGGTGCGTTGTCTGGACACCAACCAACAAGAAGGTTCTTGAATACATTTGATCCGGGGGCCGTCACTCGAGCTAGACCGAACTCGATTGCACCGTCGTCAAATGAATCGGCGAAGTCATCCAAAGAGCCATCTTCAAGTTGGCTGACGTCGACAACCGAGTTCTTATCAACTGAAAGAATGCAAAATGTTTCAGGGCTTTTGCTCAGCACTACTTTGTCGTAGGCATTTTGAATCTTCTTCGAGTTGGTTGACAAATCAATTCTTTCCATTTCCTTAGTTTCTAATGGTGGCCGTCACTCAATTCTGAGCCTATAATTTTCTAAAGCGAGAAAATTAGAAAGTTTTGGCTTTAGTTTAAATATGTCTTCAATTGTGTGTCTGCAAAGCTGGTAAGTTTTGCAAATTGTATTGTGGGTTTATTTTGAAAGATTCAGAAATCCGTTCTGCGATATTGCTGAGGTCTTGGCCAAAAGTTCGGTCAAAAATAGGCCACTCCACAACTTCTGGTCTCTGTGCACTCGCTACAGGAAAAACTCTCGTCCGATACATGAGAGGTCGCTTTGGCCCCGCGTACTTGCGTCATTGAGCTACTTCAATCCATAACCTGAGGTAATTTTTATAAGAAAGCTTATGTACTTTTATCACATTGAAATCAAGAGATTTTCAACTACAAATTCGAGTAACTCAAATCATGATATTGGAGTCATATAATCAAAAGTGTATTTTTAGAACTTCTCAAACCCCAGAAAAGCACCACCCTCAAGCTGTTTGCATCAACTATTTCATTAAAGCAGAGACCAAACACCATGTCATCACGTATCCTGATATGCTGGAAAATAAACTATCAAAATAAATCTCCTTCAATGGGTTTTCAAAGAAATTCGTCGGTTCCCCTTTCAAACATACAACGTAAAAAGAAAGATTTCCTAAAGAAATCCCTAACACATAAAAGATGAACCCCCACAAAGACTCAAGACCAATAATGCCAGCACCAGCCCCAAGACTCAAAGCCAAGATGTCCTGGATTCGTTGTAGCTTCTGCTTATTCGTAACTATATTAGGACCAAAGTACGCCTTCTCCATCCTCTGATATCAAAAATTCGGATACCGGCAGCTTCTTGATCTCGCCTTCGCATATTGTGCAGGACAATCGGTGGCGCTTTTTGACTGATAGGTCTGTTGCAACACATCTGACGCCCTAGTCAGAGGAGCTCGCTTCTCGTTCTTTTTCATATAATCGTCTTATTGAATTTTAGCATGCTGAGTGAAAATGGTATTGAACCCTTGAAGCGATTTTTGATCGATCTTCCTCATCAACTGGAACACTCTATCAACAAAGAAATCAGAACTCTTATACATAAGGTGCTTTTCTTGTCGATAACAGACGATGGCCGCTTCTTGAAATGGTTTTTCCCCATAGACGCTCATCAAAGTAATTCTCTAGACGATGTGGTTGAACAGAGGTTCAACTGGCTGCTTTCAACCTACTACTCCGACCTATCAAAACAAGAGACCAGAGAACTCAGAAGAGACCACACAGCCATACATTCCAGCCTGCCATGTGCTCAAATATTCAGAAAGGGTGAGCCTATCTACAAATGCTTGACATGCGGTTACGATGATACTTGCGCCTTATGCCACAATTGCTTCCAACCAGAGCATCATGAAGGACATGTTGTTTACGTTTCCATTTGCGTGAGGGATAATGGAGGTGTCTGCGACTGCCGTGATCCAGAGGCTTGGGTCCAGCAGTTTAAGTGTATTCATGCTGAGGAAGACAAGCAGTTTTCCTTGCTCAAAACGGCTGATATCCCTGGCGACTTTGAGCGCAGTTTTTGCTCGGTCCTCGAAACATTACTTGATTTTGTCATAGATGTGATGAGCCAAAGTGATCTCCAATTGTTCAAGTCGAGGCTCCTGCCAAGGGAATTATCCATTTTGTCCGCGAACTGCAGTCTTGATCCTAAGAAGTATGGATACCCTGGAGAAACAATGGGCTATGATAAACCCAGTGAAAAGTTCTCACTTATAGCCTACAACGACCAAACTCACCACATGCGAGATGCTTTACAAAGAATTCATCTCGCTAGCAAAAAAGTGCCTGAATTTGCCTCTATGGTGGCGCATCGTATTCAAGGACATGGTAGAGCCGTGATCCTACGTTCACACGACGTCTCCCTTTTGTGTGAACGCCAAAATATCCTCAATGCTACTGGAATTTCTTCATGTATACGTAATTCCAGAGATGAATTTCGAGAAGAAATGTGTCTTGAGATTTTGACTTGGTTAGAGAGTATCACGCGATCTGATTTATTCAAGGCCAACAACACTATCAAAAACATTTTTTGTCGCACATTCTGTTCTCCGTGGCAAAAAGGACTCATTGCGCAACAGTCTTTTCATTCCGATGACTACCTGTGCGGACATCTTGACAGGCGTTTTGGGATTCCGGAGGGAACCATCGTGAATTCTTTGCCAATGTTCTGGAAAGAAGAATCAAAGTCCTGGGAGGAAGTCCGAAGACTAAATAACGAATTTCTGATTGATTCAAATAATGAAAAAACAGGCGGGCACCCGGGGTCAAGGTTCCAGTATTTGGTGTATCTTGATGTCCGGTTCTGGAAGGCATTCCGATCTCCACTTCATAACATGTACGCCACATCCTTGATAACGAATCTCAAGTGGAAAAATGTCATATGTTGGCAGTATGTGGATATATATTCCTGTGTATCTGACATGTTCCTCACCCTCGATGGTGAACCTGAAAACAATGTGATGTGTACATTATCATGTCAATTGTTTATTTGCCCCTCGAACTCAACTGCCATTCTTGCTCATGGAAACATGCTTCAACTAATGGGTACTATATACAGCTTCTTGACACAGGGCGAAGCTGTTGCTAAACCAGTGAAGAGCAATAAGGTCCTTTTCCTGAGTCTCAAAAACAGAAGATGGGGTCAAATATTTTTTGATACTGGATACGTTCTCAGTCGAGCTCAACATAGTAACTTCAAGATGACCCAAATATTTATTGAGAAAGCGTGTGATATTTTCTGTTTATTCCATGGTAAGCCTATTATCAAACGTGAAAGTGAAAGTCACATTGAGTATGAGAGCTCTGACTATACAGCTTTCTTTCATGCCATACTGGTAATTTTCCAGTTTGCGGATTCAATGAGTCAGAGTCTTCGGAGCTTCTCTGATACGAACTCTAAAAAATCCATGTTTGGGTATGCGATAGGTCTTGTGACTCGCTATCTCATTGATCTTGAAATTGATAAATCTCAAATACCGATGGAAAATAATAATGAGACTGATTATGGGAGATTATCAGGAGAAACTGAAGGCCTCAATGAATTTAGAATTGACAAAGGAAAAGTCAGCTTTTTACATCCTTTGCATTCGTTCATCTCATGGCTCATTGAGTACGCGAACTTTCATGACAAGAATGAATTTTTAAGTCTCATTACAATGGCCGCTGGTCCCAATAAGGAATGGCTAAGAGTTGTTTTTGACTACCCTCTTCGAACAGTCGTGCTATGCTCGCAAATAAAAGTGGGATTTTGGGTGCGAAATGGCTTTAGCGTGAAGAACCAATTGCAGCTCTATCGTTCGACTGGTTTACGAGAGCAAGGTTTCTACCGAGACGTTTTTCTTGTACAAACCTTTTTGGTGTGCGAGGACCGTGATATCGCCGTCGAATGGTGCCTTAAAAGATGGCTTCTTAATGATGTACACTGGACAAATGACTCCTCCGCATATGATGCTGGAATCTTTCCATACATCCTTGAAGAATGTTTGACTCATTTTATCCACATCCTTTCGGAAGATCTTAACCTAAGGGGATACTCTGGCGAACAAATAGCGCACGAAAGAATAAAGCTTGAGATAATACATCACCTCTGCTTTGGTCCCATGAGCTACTCACGCTTGTGTTCGCAAATCCCGGATCATGTCTGTTCGGAGAAAAGGTTTGACATGATCTTGGATGGTCTTGCTATTTATAAACAGCCAAACTCGCCGAAGGAAACAGGGACCTATGTGCTCAAAGAGGAGTATTTTGGTGAAATTAATCCTTTCTACCATAATTATTCCACAAATAAAAGGGAAGACGCGACAAAACTTCTCAAAGACAGGATCAGAGATCAGTCGGGGCTTGATGCGTCGGTCGCGATCATAGATCCTCCGGTGAAAAATAGGGAAAACTTCGGCATGTTCAGCTCTCTTGGCAATTTCACCGGGTCCCTAGCGTTCGTCAAATTCTTGTCGAGATCTTTGACATTCGTCATGAACGAGAGTGAAAACAAAGGTGAAGGTATTGTCGAGGTGTTACTACATTTGATACATATGTGCATGAAAGAGGCTTCCGAAGGTATTGACTCGTTTGCTTCTCGGCTTTTGGAGCCAATCGACGCTACTACCAACACTTCCTTGGGGTCTCTTCTTTACGATGCCTTGAAAGAAGAACATTTAAAGTTACACCACTCAAAGATTCGGGCCATCTTAATGTGCCTTGGAAGAAATGGTTCGGATGCAGCTGCCAAGCTAGAAGCTACTATAACTGGCTTTGATGGTTCTTGTCTCGACGGTTCAAGCAAGCCGAACTCTACAGAAAATGAAGCTGAGCGCAAAAGGCGTCTTGCTCGGAAACGGCAGGCGAAATTGATGATGAAGTTCAAGCAGCAGCAATCACTGTTTTTAGAAAATCATGATGTTGGTGATGATCTAGAAATGGATATTAGTGATGAGGATATGGATGCGCCGCGTCTTGAAGGGTGGGACTTTCCAGAGGCTCGATGTATCTTATGCCAAGACTCTACAACCGACTCGGGCCCTTTTGGTATTATTGCGAATCTCTCCAAATTCTCTGCTTTCCGTGATATCCCCTTTGAGAACGATTATTGGTTCCTAGAGGCCTTTTCGGGCCAGCCAGACTTGTGTCCGGTTGAAGGCCAGAATGATGGGATGCACTACACGCAAAGGTGGAAAGCATTCATGAAAGAAGTTGGAGATGGGAATGTCATCGGGCCAGGCTTCCCGAAACTGCATCATTCTTTCAGTAAGCCTATAGCCCTGACTTGTGGTCATGGGATGCACTTTAATTGCTACGTGCAATATGTTGCAAGCAACAGGTCTAGATCAAATCACATAACGAGGAACATGCCAGATAGTGTTGAACATCGTGAGTTTCTTTGTCCCCTCTGCAAATCCATCAACAATTTGTTTATTCCTATCTTATGGACCACGAATACGCGTTCCTTTAGAATGGTACCGTTAGACTGGGTTCCTCAGAAGGATAGTCCTTTCGACGCTTTCAGCGAAGATGTGCTTCGGGGGCTGTTTGATGAGAGTTGCCGCCTAGTTGCAGACCATTCTCGGGAAAATTGTCTTTTGTCAGGACCTTCTAGGGGTATCATTGGTAGTCGGTCTAGAAACCAGAATTTGGCAGGGAGCCAACAATTCCGATCATTACTCACCAACATGTTTCAGGCTCTCTCTCTGCTAACATTTCCGCGAGTGTTTAAGTCAGATGCAACAAGCATATTACTCAACACAATTAAAGCTACCGAGATAAGTCTTAGAGGCCAGTCTTCACCTTCAGGGCTTCTCTTCTACCAGATACCTAGCACCAATCTTGTCATTCTTCGAGCATTGAATGAATTTCGATTGACAAACTTCGCCATGAACACATCCGAACGAGTCAGTGGACCGATGGAGGTACTAAACTCTCACATGGAACAGTTTGGCCGCTTCTTGTGTCTCTCGAAAGAGAAATTCAACCTGTCCATCGTGACCCGAGATTTCATTGATATTTATGTGGGCTCGATTGGGTATGGCTTCAGTGGCCTGGAAGAGTGGGAAGTATTGAGAATGTGCTTCTTCGGTCACATTATACAGATATATTACAGACTTGCTGCGGAGTTCATCACACGAGGACTCGCTTTCAGGGAAAAATTCGACTTGAATGACGTACCATTGTCTCAACACGTTCCTGTCATCACTCAAACTCCCTTCCGAATGCTCGTCAAAGCCATGAATCAGGGAAAGTGGGTGCTGTGGTGTGATATAAGTGATTATGATGCCGCTCTCTCGAACATGGTTGTTAAATGCGCAACACCCTTTTTGAGGCAGGCGATGGTGTACCGATATGTTACTTGCCCTAGGATGGACGATGCTTACTTCGATAGCTCATGTTCCTTGGAAGCTGACCGCATCTGCCACGCCCTTCATATTCCAACAATACTGGATATTTTGGGTCGTCTTGATGGAAGTGACAATTCTGAAGACGTCAACAATGGTATTTATTCAGAAAAAGCCAGGTTCGATTCATTTGTCTCATACGTTCAAAATAGGTCGCTCAGAGAAAACCTTGAACTGGCTCAGCCTTTGGAATATCCTAATCAGGTTCGGCTCATCGATTTGCCGCAACGTCTTGACCATTTCTTTACTGACTACTTTTATCTGCCCAGATTTGGCTATCCACACAAGTCCATAGACTCTCCGGCTGTATGCCTCTTCTGCGCCGAGATTATGGATGCTCAAAAACACGCTGTTGGAACAAGCTACGGTCAATGCACCGCTCACATAATGAAAGAATGTCCCAATGTGGTGGGTATGTTTTTGCTACCTAAGGACCGAGCAGTGTTGCTCCTACATGGGAACGGTGGATCGTTTCATGAGTCTCCGTATCTTGATGCTCACTCTGAAGTCCCAAATGAGAATAAGAAAAACAAAGCCATCTACTTACTGAAAGAAAAGTATGATGACTTGACCCGGCACTTGTGGCTTCAACAACACAGCTTGAACTATATTGTACGCAAGCTTGATAGCGTTGTGGATGCAGGGGGTTGGGAAACTTTATAGTACGCGGTAATGAACACTTTACACTATAGTAACTTTAACTATGAAGCTTCTTCGCTCTGTGATGACAGCTTATTATCTTAAAAATCATCAAATTCGGTGGGGTCGTAGGGGGCAAAAAAGCCCTCAGCCAACTCCTCCTCCTCTGCTTCCACGTCGTCGTCATCAACCTCGATAAGGTCCTCTTCCATTTCCTGTGTCCGTGGCATGACGTTCGGCGCGAAGCTAGCACCGAACAAGCTACGGGTGGCAAAGCTCAACAAGCCTTGATTAATCCAAAGCCTGTTGAGTTCCGCATATCTCTCAGCACTCAACACTGCTTTATCACTAGAAAAGCCCCGCTTCACCTCTCCGTGCACTGTCAAATAGGGAGCGGCAATTTTGACCTCTATCGGGTGGAAGATGAACTTGATTATCATAGTCATCTCATTATTATAGGGAGAGTAGTAGATCGGAAGTTTGCAGCAGTTTGTAGTATGGCTTGAGTGCTCTGTAGGCTTCAAGTACTGTCCACAAGCGAGACAAACGCAGTCAAACTTGACGTTCATCCTCTTGAAGTGCGGATCGATGATGCATTCGTTGTAGGTCTCAGGGAGCTTCACAAGAGAAACTGTTCCGGGGAAATCAACCAGACCACTACTCTCACTAAGAGTTGCTTCATCAAACGCCTTGCATACGACATTGTCACTGAGGTCTTCCGCGTCAACTATACTCTTCATGCATGTGAGCAAATCTGGGACACCGAAGAATCGACAAAGCTGGGGCAAAATTTCAGAGGGGGTAAGACCCTCAAGATTCGAGAGGAAGTCTTCGACTTCTGACAAAGACTCGAATGTGTTTGTGTCAACCTCCTTACAGATAATGATATCCCATAGCATAAAGCACTGTCTCAAATAGGCAAGAACGACTCTCTGCAAGAAATGGAACCATCCGTTGAGAAGAGCCATCTTGGGTTGCTTGCTTCCCAGAACAGACTTCGTAAAAAAATCCCCGAATAAAGTAAGATACTCATCGAAGATTTTCAAAGAGGACTCATCACTCTCCAATTCCAAAGCCTTCGTACCTGATACCATCAGCTCGTTGTTGAATTGAGTGAGCAATTCAAAAGTAAGGGCTCCTAACAAGCGCAAGTACGACACCTTAACAATTTCTGAAAAAGGCTTGTCGAGTAGTAACAACGAAGAAACTGTCTCGTGTAATGCTCCTTTCCCTCTCGAGTAGCTCTCAAGTCTCAGGACGGGATCTTTGTCGGAAGAATCATAATTATCGAAAGCAAATCTGTCCAAATACGCATGGCAGTGCACCAAAGAGCGGATGAGCGACCTAGTTTGATAACTGAGTTCATTTGTAAACTGATAGTACCCATCATAGCGCAAACGCGATGCAGTCTCGTTTGCTTTTATGGTATCGCTTATCAAGGTAGGTATCTTGGAGAGCTCATTGCCGGGTGAAGGGCTCTTATCAGTGGACTTCTGGCACAACTTGTGGAACCCCTCACCCACATCATCCTTAAAGCTTTTGAGAACAGAGAAGTTATTTTTGGTGAGCGTAGGGTCCAAGTTTGCAAGTAAAGATTCAGACCTGTTTTGGTCGATCTGCATGGTGTTGGCGTTCAAGCCTGTTTCGTTCCGATCATCGAGGTTAAGGAGCTCACGAGATAAGAAGCTCTTACCGTTACTTGGGAACGTGGGTAAGAATCCATCGTATAAGTTGTGGCAAAGAGGACAAGGAATAAATCCCAGTTGGCCCAGCTGGCTCTTGAAGCACGAGTAGTGAATTCCGTGTGCACAGGATGTGCTTATGTAGGCACTAGTATCACAAGATCTTTGAACTTCCTTGTACGGGTAGCCCCCTCGGTAAATTACCGACTCTTCTCCATATTCATTAAAAGAACCGTAATTGGCGAGAGCTCGTGTTATCAATTGTGGGTTGTCATTTGGAACCTTCCACAGGATAGAGCTTTCGGAAGCCCCGACGAGAATTCCGAACAACCCGTTTGCTGTCTGTGGCTCACCGCAAATAACACAAGCTCTCGTTCCATCTTCGTTGTCTCCGTCTGCTTGAGAAGGGTCGTTCTCTGTTGGATTGTTGGCCAAGAATTGTTCCCGTTGTTTTGCTATTTTTTGTAAAACTCTCGCCTTCTTATCCTCCACGGACTTTTTGCGCTTTTCACCAGTACTCTCCAATGGCGACCCCTTCCTTTTCTTGTAGAGCTGAATATGCTCCTCTCCAAAACAGTCAACGAGAGACTCCATCACCCGTGTGTCTTTCTTGATGAATACGGTGAGCAAATAGTCCGCCTTTACAAGAACAGGTTTGGACATTTCAGATTCAGCTATTGCGAGCAACAAGTCGCAGATGGGTATATTGATAAAGTTGTCAACATCTTCGTGAAGAACAACCAATGCATGAAGCAAATGCAATAATTGGTAGATGTATACCTCTTCCTTGGTGTGAATGCAATGTTGGAGAAGCTTGTAAATAAACTTTGCGAACTTTTGTGTCCGAGCGAGATCCGATAAATGCTCCTCGACGTATGAAGAAGGACAATGAGTAACGACAGGCATGAGGACGACCTTCGACTCATCAATCTTGCGAGAAGCAGCAATATTGCGAATAAGTGATTCCATAACGACTTGAAATTGGCTGGAGTCTAGGTTCAAACTGATAGGGTCGATTTCGTGCGAGTATTCGACCTTGAGACGATAGACACCCGAGTCAGTGAGACCACTTGGGGGTTTGTACTCTGCATACTTAGAAAGCATATCTTCAAAAGCATCATGTTCAGTAATATCCTTGCCCAAGCCCAGGACAAGGTTAGAGTAGGTCCGAGGTGCTTCGCATAAAGCATAACAGATCGCGTTTTTCATGGTAGTTTCTTTAAGCTTTTCTGAGTTCTCGTTGAATAACAGGCGGTCAGTGATCAAACAGTAGAGGAAGGTGATAAGCTGCTCACAAACATAGTCAAACCGCTCCTCATATATAGTGCCATTTGCATCGACGTCTCCTTGAAACCACTGCTTGATTTCCCATCTGTCCAAGATATTTTCGAAGACTTTCACTGGGTCTTCCAACACTGCCGCCACCTGGCATAGATGAAAATCACGAGAAAATGCCATTCCACTCATGGGGGTATCGACGTGGTAACGAGCCAAGTATTCGCGAAGAAAAGCCAGGCGATACATCGAAGGTTCAGAGTAATATGCCGCTTGACGGGATACTGAAAGACCATTACGAATCCAGAACCCAATTTTGATCTGAGAAGATAAAACGATACTTCTCAACGAGAAGTCTGAGATTCGCAAAAAGCTCTTGTCCACCTTCTCGAGAACACTCTTCACGAGATTGAAATCACTCTTTTGGATCAAGTAGGAGAGAAAAGAGTTTGATGGATTCAAAAAAGAAACAGGGTCCTTGGAAACCTGGCACATGATTTCTTCCTTCTCGTTAAACTCGATCTTCCTCAGGCAAAGAAAATCTATTGTGGTTTGCAAACCATGCTTCAATGACTGGTGAGATGCCTCATTCGAATCAAAAAGACACTTCACAATGTAGAGCATTGGGATGGCCCTCTGCAAAAATACGAGCAACTCCCCGAACAGCTCTCTTTCAACGTGCTCCCCATACTTTCTCTTGACAGGAAGAGCACCCTGGAAATACTTCTGGAATATCAAGAAAAAAATCAAGGAGTCCTGCGAGAGTATGAGCTCAAGTATATCATCGGCGTTATTTTTTCCCACGATATGGCTGACATCATTAATTGCAGAAGTTATGGCTTTATCAATTGATGATTTCTGCCTTCTGCTTCTAAGATCAACTAGAATTTCGACTATGTTTGGATAGCCATTGTGTTCATTGAACCTCGTTGAGTGCTTCTCGATCAAGGTTGCAAGAGGGCCCAAGATATTGCCCAATTTCCCTGATCTTATAACACGCTCATTGGTTTTGGGGCATGTGAAGAGCTGGACATTGATAGCAGGCATCGAGGACAACTGCTCTTCCCTATCTGAGAATGCCAGCACATTCAACAATGTTGGATAAATGTCAATGTACTGTTCACAGAAAGCAGCTTTGTCTTGATCGGTCGCGGTTAGTGTTGGCAAGAGAACTTTTTCGAGCAACTTCCTTTCATGAAGGGGGAACCGAATCTCGAACAACAAGAAGTGTTGTAGTCTCGAGCCGCAGAGATTCTTATCGAGATTCCTGTGAAGAATTGACTCAATCGGTTGATTAAGAGACGAGCCGGTCACGCCTGGCTTGACCTTAGTCAATGCCAAATCAAGAATCTCGTCGTTGTATAAGATCCCGCATTTGAAACATTCGGTCTTCATGTCCAACGTGGTACTTCTGAGGAGCTCTGTGGGGATCAGCTTGGAGAACTGGTGACCAGGACGCAAGAGTAAGGATGACAATAGCCTCCGTGCTTGGTTTCGAAGAGCTGAATTACCAGTAAAAGCCAAAAGCATGGAAATCCACGAGAGCATGTGACTTACAATACGCTCACGTCGGTAGTCTCTGGCAGACATGATGGTGGCGACTAAGCCATCAACCTCGGCCAGCTTCTGATTTGGAAGAAGTTCGGTGTAGTCCGCAGCCGTCTTCAAGATGCACCGACCAGTGCGATTGATTTCCTCTGCTATCTCCTTTGCCTTGTGTTGGTTGACTCCAGTGGCGGCGCGGATCCCGGAGCATGCATCATCGTAGTCGTGGTGTTCATCGTTCCAGAGAACCAAGTACCATTTATCGTCTGTGTTGACATCAGGAGCTGCGTAGCTATCAATGGGCAAGGAGCTTAGCTCTGAGAGCTGCTTCGTGGTCAAATTCAAGCTACCGCGGCCATCGATATTGTTGTGAATGTAAGGCAAGGTACCAATGGAAAAGTTGGTCACATCCAAAATGTAGTCAAGAGCAAATTGCAAAGTGCGCTCAAGGGCTTCTTCGAAACGCTGGTCCAAACGAGAGTCACTGCTGGCGGGACAACGTAGGTCAGCGGTAAATGCCATGTCATCGCCACAGTCACACATCCCAGAAGAGTCCTCGTTAGCATAGTAGAAAGAAACAGTATGATCCTTGTGGTCATCAGGGTTGAAGCAGTAGGAGCATAAAACGCACGTATCGTCATAGGCGCAATCAAAGCATCTGTATACGGGCTCGCCACGCTTAAATATGCGGCCGCAGATTTGAGTGGGGGGATGGGTATATTTCTCCTTGCGAACAGATTGGTAGAAAGGCTTACCCAGGATCTGAGAAGGTACCCAGCCGTAGTTGTTGAGCAGGGCTATCTCGGAATCGGAGAGCGGGGCGAACAATTGGTCAAGGAACTCGCCATCATTTGTTGCAGCATAGTATAACGCTTTGTACACGTTCACCTTGACTCTCACATCCTCCTTGAAGTCAATATTGTGAGGAAGCTCGACAAAGAACGTCTTCAAGGCATCCATGTTGGGCGTTCGGTGAGTGAGGCAAAGAAGATGGGCGACACACCTAAGTAACGGCTAATAGGTATTTGGTGTACGCATGTGCGAGCGGATATATGGCTGCACGAGTTGCTCACAGCATTTAACAAAGATTAATGTTTATAATGTGAGCAATGAGGATTTCGTTCTTGTAGAACTTTACTGAAGTAAAATTGATGGAATTTGTACCATATGTACTGCTTCAGAAGCTTTAATTCTGGATGTGCTATTTTTGAAGTCTTGTTGTAGTGTTTTCTATTGTGCTCGAAGTGCAAATTTGACCGAAAAATGGAAAGTACACTAGAGTTTAATTGAGTATGATTCATGTAGGTTAAGTATATAGAACTGTAGTTCCTTTGGTTACCAGTCAATTTCTACTATTTCTACAGACTGTCCTGTTTTGATTGCTTTTCAATTATTAATCTTCCTGTTTAAGAACAAAAATGAAAAACTGCCTCGGCGCCCGCAGAACATCCACAGGATGGGACTATAAAGCATTTAGTAGAGCGCGAGAGGACCAGAGGGTGTGAAAAAAAAAAAAAAAAAAAAAAAAAAAAAAAAAAAAAAAAAAAAAAAAAAAAAAAAAAAAAAAAAAAAAAAAAAAAAAAAGAAGGAAAAATTAAAAAAATTGATCAGGTACGAAAAAAAAAAAAAAGAAAAAAGCTTGACTCATCATACAAAAACTCACGTACTCAAAAAAGTCACATAGTTCCCCACACATATACCATAGACAAAATGAGCGTGGAAGACCAATACCAATTGATTACAAAGGGTTTGCAAGAAGTGCTTAACCCGCAGATCATCAAAGATATTTTGGAAAAGGAAGAACGAGCGCTCAAAATCTACTGGGGTACAGCTCCCACCGGCAAGCCTCATTGTGGGTACTTCGTCCCTATGATCAAACTAGGCCACTTTTTGAAGGCCGGCTGTGAGGTGAAGGTGTTGGTGGCAGACTTACACGCATACTTGGACAACATGAAGGCTCCTTTGGAAGTTGTGCAACACCGCGCTAAGTACTACGAGCTGGTTGTCAAGGCCATCTTGACATCGATCAATGTTCCCATCGACAAGTTGGAGTTTGTTGTGGGATCCTCTTATCAGTTAGAGGCGGCATACACCATGGACTTGTTCAAGTTGTCCAACAAGGTGTCTCAAAATGATGCCAAGAGAGCTGGCGCAGATGTGGTGAAGCAAGTGGCCAACCCCTTGCTTTCCGGCTTGATCTACCCGCTAATGCAGGCTCTTGATGAAGAGTACTTGAAGTGTGACGTGCAATTTGGTGGTGTCGACCAAAGAAAGATCTTTGTGCTTGCAGAGGAAAACTTGCCAGGTATCGGTTACAAGAAGCGTGCTCACCTCATGAACCCTATGATCCCTGGATTGGGTCAGGGCGGAAAGATGAGTGCATCTGATCCAAACTCCAAGATTGACATTCTTGAGGAGCCAAAGGTTGTGCAGAAGAAGATTGGTGCTGCTTACTGTGCTCCAGGAAGCACTGATAACGGTCTTATCTCATTTGTTGAGAACATCGTGCAGCCCATTCAGGAGCTCAAGTCGGACAAGCAAGGTGCTTTCGAGTTTTTCATTGACAGACCTGAGAAGTACGGTGGTCCCATCACATACACATCTGTGGAAACACTCAAGGCTGATTTTGAGGCTGAGAAGTTGTCCCCAGTTGACTTGAAGTCAGGTGTTGCTGGCAAGATCAATGAATTGCTCGCTCCTATCAGGGAGGCTTACTCCAAGGACCAGGTGTTCCAGGAATCAGGGGAGAAGGGCTACCCTGTGGAGCAGAAGGAGCAGAAGAAGGTGAAGAAGGTTAAGAACAAGGGCACACACTACCCAGGCGCATCTAAGGGCAAGCCTGAGACAAAGGTGGATGAGGCAGCCAAGGGTTTAGAGGAGACGAAGTTGAATTAGACGAGGTTAGGATCAGTAACAACACTGTATAATGTGATTATATGTATTATGTCTAGAGAAGAGCGTAAAGTGGAGCGCCGTGGTTGCAAGACTATGTGAATGCATGCAGGACGGATTCAAAGAAAAAAAAAAAAAAAAAAAAATACCCAATCACAATTTCGCATTATACAATACTGAGCATTCTCAAGAAAATCTACTTACACATCTTGATAACAACATCAAAACGATGGTATGTACTGTGAGAGCACAAGGCTCATGTTTAGCTCCCAAAAAAATGATCCAAGCAGCTGCAAGCAAATTACCACAATGATTTTAATGTGAAAGCCTTTATTCATTCTACCGGTCTTCCCGAAATGTTAAACTCGCTTGTCCGCTTTGGTTCGCATAGAAACACTTAGACTAACATCCAGCTCTCTGCTTTGATCAGAAGAAACTCTCTTTACGTGGCTACCATCTTGGCCGGTGCTTTCACCTTCCAAGGTTTCTTCGACGCTGGTATCACAAGATGGTACGAGTACCACAACAGAGGTAAGTTGTGGCACGACGTCAAGGGCAAATTCCTCGAAGGCGGTGACGATGAAGATGACGACGACGAATAAACTACAATTCCCGAATTATATTAGACCCAAAAATGCATGTATTCAGTTAATTATTCATTATTCAACATTTTTTTTTTTTAATGGTTGTCGAACCACCTCAATAATCCTCGCCTAACACAGGTGCTTTGTAGTGGTCAGCGTAGATCGAATTCCCAAATTCCCCCGCGTCGTCCATTAGGTGCGATACCAAGGACGGGATTTCTTCTAGATACTCCGCCGAGCCAGCCTCCAGAAGTCCGTACGCCTTGATGTTGTACAAGCCAGTTGAGCCTTCACGTGTCCTGAACTCCACATAGATATCTCTGACGGGAATTCTCATGTTGACAACGCTCTTTGGTAAACGAACATGTTCGATGGAGTTCTTCCAAGTCAAATGAGCCTCTTGAATCTTGAAGAAGCCCGAAGTGTACCGCCTACCCTCGTTACTACCCACAAACTCGGGTCTCACATCCTGCTGGTACTGCTTTAACTTCCGCAGTGACTCCTTGTTTTGGGCTTTGACGTAAACGGAAACGCTGGTGGGTGGGTTGAGATCGATAGGACGCAGGCTCTGTGGGCATTTGAGGAGGAGGTCGGTTAAGATCACGGGACTCACAAGTCTGATACCAACAGTGCACGAGCTTCCTTCGCATTGCCAGTAACGACCACCATCAAGAAGAATATTGTTTGCGTTAAATCTGAGGTTCTTTGGCGAGCGAAGCCCGTTCGACCGTATATAATCGAACCAACCGAGAAAAACTTTGCGGGTAAGAGACTTCTCGGCTGAAGATGGAAGCCGAGAGTTGGTGAGGAAACCAAGGATCCTTGACCCTCGATTGTAGTCGGCATAGTTTAACTTGGGGGTACTCTTGGAGATCAACTCCAAAAGATTGTCGAGGGTTATTTTGTTGGTAGCATGGGCCAAGTTGGTCCGATTTGTGACAGTCGAGAAGTCGATACTATCCACTAGACGATCTAGCTTTGCCAAGATCGCATTGTTATTGGAGCTGAGCTTCTCTGAAAGAATGCGGCTGAAATCATCCTTGGTGACAAATTGCTTCTTTGATGCGGTCATCACCTCATTGAATATTTTGGTAAAAAGCTGCTCGTCAACAGCGGTAGAGGCGGTAGAAGCCGAGCCATTTTGAGCTTCGAGTTGCTTCGACACCACACTGGCAAGATAGTTATGGAACTCGGGTAAAAATTGGATCTTTTTATCCTTGACGAACACAGGTACGTAATTTGGAAGCCTCTGTAGTAGCTCATCGACGGCCTGGTCTTTAGCAGTTTCATAGTGGTGAGTTGCAGCAGAAAGCTTTTCCATCTGCACATTGATGTGATCTAGTCTGGAATCTAGCGCGTCAGAATCGCCAGACAAAAGTTGGATACTGTCGATGCGAGACTCAAGCAACAGAAGTGACTGTGCAAGGTGTGGTAGCTGCTGGTCACTGGACAGTAAGCGGTCGCTGAGGTTCTGGTAGGACGAAAGCAATGAGTCGTACTTGCGGAGAAGGTCTTCGACCATTTCGGTCAGTTTGGCCACGCCCAGGTCCACATGACGGGTGAGGGAGGAAGAATATTCGTTGAGCTTGGATATCTGTTTTTGTAATTGGTCCAAGCTTCTGTCCAAGTGCGAGGACGGCGCCGTCATCGGGGACGCAAGCTTCAGCTGAAGGAGCGACGGAATCACCATTATTAGAAGCCCCAATAGGAGCCCTGCCAACGTAGAGACCCAAGATGACCTCAGCTTACGATCATTGGATACACGAACCCGCTCTTTTGCTTTGGGTTTGACGGGAGTCGCCCTTTTCCGCTTCTTTGGTGAAGACAAAATTCTCGCTTGGTCAAGGTCAATGGGGTCCTCCTCAACCTGAGTTTCCTCGCCAGAGTCACTGTAGTAGTCGGTTGCGGGATGTAGAGGTGACTTTTGTCCCCAGGTACTGACATAAGAGGCAAAGTCATCGTTCAATCTTGAGGAATTTATATCGTTTTTTTGCTCGTTGTGAGGAGATTTTTGCAGCAATATATCTTCAATTTGGCGGTCGTAGTCGTGGCGCCGAAGCGGGCGGGCGGGGCCAACATTGCTGTAGAGATGTATGGAGGCATCGTCATCGGAATCACCTCGTATTCTGGGTAAGGACGGAAATGTTGACATGACTTGGCGTGGATGCGTGGAGTTGAGAAGATGTTTTGACGCGCGTCGGTGGTTTTTGCATGTCATACAAAACCAGGTGCACGCGACACGTCGAGTCCAGCATCTGTTGAAGAACGGCGAAGGGCGAGCAGACCATCACGTGCGGAAGTGCATCTTGCAGTCTACGACGGTGTACATGTTACTTTTAAAAAGAAGACATAACAAGATCAAAAAGTAAAAGTAATTAATATAAAGTCCTTGAATTATACACTAGGCTTGCTTCTTCTTGGTTATTGAGGACCGAGGCGAAAAGATAACAGACAAAAGCACACCCACGAAACCACCAATGTAAGCACCAGACAAGAGTGTCAAGGGAAACTGTTGCCATGGTCTGTCCCAGTCGAGTGGAATTGGAATCACTCCGAGCCATGTGCCTAGAAATGTGGACACTGTTCCACACAAGATTGGGTTGCTCATAACGAGCGATGCAAGATGCCTATCCCTGAGCAACGCTGCCAAAAGATCGTAGTCTAGACGGAAGAGAATGAATAGAGGCTGAAGACCTATAAGGGCAAGGTGGAAGGAGAGCACGTAGGATTCCTTGACGTGCGACAGCACTGGGGCTCCAAACAAGATGAGCAAAAAGAAGACACAATTGGCAAGAAGCACCGACACAAACGTAGCAGAGAACACAATAAACCACTTGTCGCCACCGCCGTTCTTGCTTCTGGATCCGACTGAAGGGCTTCCGCGAGATGATCCTTCCTGGCGCAACGCCACTGACACCAACACGTAGCCGTATATCATTTGCCCAATCAACAATAAAAGGGCACATTCCACCATGCCACGGAACGGCTTATCCGTGAGGCCCATTTTGAACAGGAAGAAGAGCACAAGCGGGAGATGCAAGGGGATCAGGGCAACAGGTACTGGCACCGCAGGCACATTTGCTGTCTCAACCTGATTGACGTCATCATTTGAATCATTAGACGCAATCAGAAATGACACGCTCTTGCGGCTTTTCTTGGGTTCCTTGGAGTCAGCCATAATGTGTAGGTGATGGTGGTGATAACCACTTGGTTCGACTGCGCGTGTCTTTTCGATACCGCGACCGGTCCTCCTCCCCACGAGTGTACTATACAGGCGACTTCCGCTTACCATGGACAGTTTGATTGCAATCTATGTATTTACGCCCCAATTCAAAGGGCCAATTGGTTTCTCTTATTTAGTATTAACCTGACTTTTTGGTACCACCTCTTTACAAGAAGCTCATAACTCCTTCCATCTCAATGAGATCCCTCCAAACATCCACTTCACTATTGAAGCCCACCTTCTGTAACAACGCACGCTTTCTGTCGTCATTCAACTTGGCGAATCTCCGAATCAACTCACAGTCGATCATTGGCCGCGTCGTACCGTCCACCGATGTTGCCCCGTACTGGCGGTTCAGTTTCGGATTAAGCCCACACGCATGGAACTCTTTATCTGTAAGCTGTTGCTGAAGAATATACATGCGGCGGTAAGCCGACTCATTAACAGGGAACACACAGAACATTGCTCCCTCCACTGTGGACCCAATAGTCTGAAAAGCCTGGTCTTGACCACCTGTGTTCGGCCCAAACTGTTCGAATTTAGGCACACACTTCATGCATGTTGCGGAGTAATTTATGTTGAAAGACCCTTTGTGGATGAGTCGTTGCCCGTTCAACGAGCTAGGGTCTTCTGGGTTGTACTGAAGAACATGGAGGACATTATTGGCATCGGCAACAACTATGAGGAGATCCTCGTCTTTCACAACAAAGTCTGCACAAGCCACGTCGAATTTGTGGAGATCCTTACCCAACATAATCATACGGAAGGGCTCAGCATCAAAACCTGTGAGCCAGACACTCTTGAGTGTGTCGCCAAATAGAACGAAGTTACCAAAAGCCTTGGCTTCGGAGACATAAACACCAAGATCAAGGAATGCCACCGCAACTGCACTATTGTCCTTGATGTCTCGAACAATGATTTTTTGCCCTTGAGACACTAAAAACCGTCCTGTGACATCACACATAGCAGTCACGGCTCCCTTTGTGTCTTCATGAGCAAGTTCCTTGAATTTGTGATTGGTTTCCGGCCGTCCAGGTTCCGGAATGACATCCTTGATCTCAAGAAGCTTGTACCCACCATTGGCCACCAAGTCTTCAGTGGCTAGCTTTGCCACTCCGATCAAGACAAACTCCCTTCTGACCTTGAACCGCTTGTTCGAACTTCCACTATCAAGTGGCATTGTCTTCACATCCATGACCAATTCATCTTCCCCGTAATCAACCGTGTCAATCACTGTCCATGTAATTGGCGAGATGAGCTTGACCAGACTAGTGAAGGATAACGGCGAGGGCTTTTCTGGTTTGAGCCCAACAACTGGATTGCCTTCCACATCGAGACAGTTGTATGGGATTTCCTTGAACGTTCCAGCGACGAATGTGTTCGAGCTTTCGTGATAAGCCACGGACTTGACGGTTTCGCCTATGTGAATCCTGCGAATGGGCCAGTTGTTGCTGTAGGAAAACGAAGATGGCATTTCGACAATTCTGGCATTTTTCTTGGTGTCAAGGTAAATGATGCCGTTTTGAAGCTTGTTATCACTAAAGGGAACGAACGAAACAATTGGGATCTTGGAGAAGCGGAAGATTCTCAAATGCGAGTGGCGTTCTCTGGTAATGAAGTACGGAATCACTCCGGTAACCAAGATACACGTGTAGCCTGTGAAATTGGAGAAGTAAACCATTCTTCTTTCAATGGATGTACCTTGAGGGAACGCATTAGATGGGGCACCAGTGATGACTTGGTCAGTTTCCTTGACAAACGAGAAATTGATACCGTCGAAGAACATCTTGTAAGAGAAGATTTCACCACCCACAGTCAAGATGGTAAGGTACTCATCCTTTGAGTACTCGTCACCAAAATCGTTGAGGATCACCTGTTTGATGAAAGGATCGGGATCTTGGCCGTTTATGTCAAAGAACCCAAGGTTTAATACATCAGACAACTTCTCTGCAGAATTGAGCTGGAAACACTTTTCGTTGTGGAACCGATTGAAAACGACAATTCTGTTGTCACCAGTAACAATGACAAAGATTTTAGATTTTGGTGCTTTGGACGATTCAGTTTCTTTGTCTTTCGCTTGCAATTCTTCAGTTTCGTCTCTTTTCCTCTTCTGGCCCCTGTTGACTAAAATTCCCAAGTCTGCAGTCACAGGATTAAGCAACCTGGAGTTCGTGATGTACCCTGTGGTAATAAGCGTTTCACTCAAAAGCTTAGGCAACGGGATGTTAACAAAAGTCTTGTTGTAAGTGTTGATAGTGTAGATCATGAGCTCACCGGTGGAGAAGAAGAGCATCAAATATCCATCATCAAAAACAGAGTTAATGATATCGGCACCTTCGAATTCTTTGAGCTCCTCCCGAAGCGTAAGCACTCTTTTGAAGCGGTTGGTGAATAAAACAACATGTTTTGGCGTCACTTGCAAGATGAACTCTCCGTTGTTAAGCTCGTGCATTGCAACAGTAAGGTGATTCTTAACGAAATACCTGGCATTCACCCTGGCGTAGGACTGTGTCATATCGAAAATCTCGGACTTATTGTTTGGGTCGTCCGAAGTGATTAAGTACTTATTGTTAAGTGTCCAGAGTCGGTTGATCTGCGAAAATGTCAAGGCAGTCTTGATAACTGGTTGTATTGTCGGCGTCATGACGTTGATATGGCCCAGTTTGTTGTAGCCGCCAGTGGCAAAAATCGATACTTCTTCACTGTGTGGATTAGGTAGGTTGGCAATATAGGACTTGGGGGAGTATTTGCCTAAAGTAAAGTTTGATATGGGCAGGTTGTTAGTGAGCTTATCGTGCAAATGAAATTCGAGTTTTCTCGTCACCAGACTATCCTTTTTCAGAGACTCATCATCGTCATAAAAAGCATCATCTTCGTCCTCTTGTATCTCTTCTGTAACTGCTTCACTTCCGTTTTCCTCTGTTCCAGGTGGTTTCTTTCCATCACCATTGGCACTACCAGTGGCTGATACCAGGTTTTTAACCTCTATAAGCAAGCCATCCGATGTTTTGCTCGAAACAAAGATCAAGTTGTCATCCAATGTAGCGACCTCACCTGGTCTTTCCATGGTCATCTGAGAGACGGATTCTGATTCCGTCGGCTCCACGGTCATCTTCTTCACTGCCTTACCGTCCATTTCGAATGATAAAGTGTAACAGTCGCCAGACTTCAATACTACTAAAATCTTGCTTTGACCTGGTAATGGAGCAAACGTGCAGCCTTCAAGCTTGATATTCAAGTGCGATTGGTCAAGAAAGCCCTTCATAGACGCAGTGATATCCTCGGTGTAGCTGTTGACCGCTACCCTCCGTGCAATTCCGCCACTGTCGACATGAACAAGCTCATTGCACCCAACTAAGAGCGAGCCAAACATAGGGCGCGGTAGAGGGATCACTCTGTCTATATCGTAAGGGAGATTCTCTATTTTAAGAACAGTCGTGGATGATTGGTTCTCAAGATTGAGAGACAACACCCTAAAGACGACATTGTCTTTCACGAGCGGTAACAACCCAGCCCACGTACGTTTTTGTTGCAGGAGAATTGCCACAGTGGGTCTTCTGTAGTTGTCCAAGAACTGGAAGTCAATGATCTCACCGATCCCTTCATCCAAGACCGAAGCCTCTATGACATAACTGGGATTGAAAAGCGGCCCATTTCCAATAGCTTGTCTCAGAGTAGAGGTACCATTCGTGTCTGCTGAATTGGTTGGGTCTTCTTCCGCTTTGGGTCCATCAGTGGCATTTTCAGTACCTGTGGAACCATTAGCAGCTTCAGTGACCTCGGTGTTGTCGTCAGGCATATCAGCATCTTCCTTCTCATCGTCCTCGTCGTCTCCATCGTCTATGTGGAAGAAATTCAAAAAAGCAAGCAAGTTAGCATGTCTGAGACATACAGTAGAGCGCAGAATGGGGTCAACAATAAGATTCAGTTTCCTGACCAACTCCAAGCTCATATCCTGAAAAATATGTTCATAGTAGTGTAGTGAAACCGTTTGAATGGCGTGTTTTATCGGGTCCCATCTGATACATGAAAACTTGGCAATTTTCGTAGACACCAAAAGGTAATCTAATTGTGGGGCTTCGACTGTACGCACCGTCTTTAAATCTGTGACAGCACCTTGTAACTTATACTGAGCCACAAGCTTGAGTTTGTGGTGAAGCAGACGATCTGGCGGTGGAAATTCTTTCTTAATAACCTCGAACACCTGAAGAAGCGACGTCTTGGCAACAACAAGATGCTTCTTTGTTGGAGAGATAAAATTGCACCCGACGCAATGCGACACAGCCGTGGGCTCTATGAAGACATCGTAGGCGTTCATGGACAGCGGTGGATTTTCGTAGGTTGGGTGTGTTTTTGCAGAAGGCTGAACCCCGGTACACCAGGGCATTTGTATTTATATGCAGGTATCTTTTATCAACCATATCATATAATGTTTTATAGTCACGCCCAGTTGTATGATGTGGTTGATATATTTTTACTGAGGAGAAAGCAGACATATGATTGCTTGAGAAGTCTTTTTGCTTTTGTGCTGGGAGGTGAATCTTGCATTTAGTGCTGCAATTGACTACATCGGGGCTCAAGAAAATCTACACATTTGAAAGAATACGCACTTTCTCAAATGAGAGCTCCCGTGTCCACTCATCTTCTGGCACAAAAAAGTAGAAAGATGAAGTAAATCCAAGTAAATCCCTGATCACGTGACGCGGAAACATTCAATAAGGTAATAGGCGACAACTAACTAATTGTACATTGTGTATTTACAGATTACGCCACGAGTGGACGGAGCGATTGTATTGTAAGGAACGAAGGGAAGGCACTACAGGCCGATTAGATAAGCCCGTACACCACAGGCAAAGCAGCGAGCAACGCAGGCAAAGCGCGAGCGGCACCAGCCTCATAGGTAGACACAACAGGAGCGTTAGAAGAAGCAGCACCAGTAGACGAAGACACGGACTGAGTAACAATGTTGTTAGTGATGACGTTAACAGTTGGAGCGGCAGAGGAAGACTTAGTAGTCAAAGTGTGAGCTGGTGGAGTAGTGGCTTGAGTGGTGGTCTTCTTAGTGTGAGACACCACTGGAGGTTGTGCAGGAGCAGACGAAGCTGGTGCTGGAGCTGGTGCTGGTGGTGGAACAGAAGCAGTAGATGTTTGTGCAGGAGCAGGAGATGGAGACTGCACAGGAGTAGATGGAGTCTCAGAGGAGAGAGGACAGTAGGTAGTGTAAATAGTCTCGGCACCAGCGATGGTAGTAGTGTAGTGAGTGACACCAGTAGTCACAGCAGATGTAGCACACTTGTTGTCATCACAAGAGGTGATGGTGACCACACTAGTAGAGATTTTAGTGGTGGTCTCTGGTCCATGTGCAGGAGCGGAAGTGGTGACAGGAGCGAAAGATTGCACTGGTGCGATCGACTCAGTAGACGACAATGGGCAGTAAGTAGTGAGCACGGTCTTTTCACCGTTCACAGTGAGAGTTTGCTCGGTCACACCAGTTGGCTTAGTCGACTCGTAGCATTTGTTGTCTTTGCAAGAGGTGATTGTGAGCATGGTGGAGTGAACCTTGGTGGTGGTGGTAGCAGACTCTGGTGCATTGGTGGCAGCAGCAGAAGCCTCTGGTGCATTGGTAGAAACCTCTGGTGCACTGGTGGATGGGCTAGGAGTGGATGTCACTGGGACAGCAGACACCACTGTAGTCAACACGCCATCGACGGTAGCAGTGGTAGTGGTGAATGTGACCTGTTGGTCGGTGGTGTAACAGGAACCGCCGTTAGGACAGATTGTAGTTTGTGTTGTGAAGACATTGTCGTTGGTGACAGTGCCAGTCTCGTAGATGATTTCCTCGGAGGAGGAAGCGGAAGAGGCAGCGGCAGCTGGAGCATCGGTGGTTAAGGTTGTGGCCTCCTCGGTGCTGCTACTACAACTGCTGCTAAGAGTAGTGCGTGAGACTGTGCCATTCTGGAAGTTGAACGAGGTTGGACCCAACGAGCACGTGGAAGATATTATAGTGGATGTGTAAGTAGGGAGGGCAAGCGCGGAAGCGACGAGCGCGAGTGCTGCTGGAGAGAGTTTCATATGAAGAATAATGATATTGTTTAAAGTTGGAAGGAAATGACGAGGATGAAATTCCGGCAAAGTCTCGCTATTTAATGTTCTTCAGTTTGTCATCAGCCCCGCAGAGCCGATCGCCAGCCACCTCCAGCATCTGTCGCCTGCTCACAAAAGTAGCCATATCCAGCCATCTGTATGTCTGCATATAAGCAAAGACTTTCCATTTTAGGCGAGTCCAGCGCTGTAGCCTCGCGACTACGACCACGCGAGTGAAGCTTCTACGTTGAGCAACGGTCTCGGTCTTGGCTAAAAATGGGGCTACATAGGCCGCATTGGAACATCCCAATTCGGCACCTTTGCGCCTTTTTAGGCTTTCTTCCTTTTGCATTGACTACAAAAAAGACAAGTTAATTAGCACTTTTCTGAAGAGCACACAATCAATTCGCCAATAGTTACTTCTTGTTCTCGAGTGCATTTACTCGGAAAATGCACCGGGTATCCGACTTCTGTAGGAGATGAGGCGATCGCTCCATTTTCGTTGACAACGCGCCTAGCCAGCACATATGAGCTCTGTATACTATATGCAGGCGCGTATAAAAGCTGGTTAACCAGTCAAAAGAGTTCAAAGTCTGATCAAACAAAGCTGACTTTGCTGTCACGTCACCATCGAGGCTTACAGATGATTGCCGCCATGTCATTGACTAAACGAATTCGGACGCACGCCTCGAATGGGAACTTCGCTGGATCATAGCATCACGTGCCACATTCACGTGTTTTTTCTAACGTCGGTGGTGCCAGAATAGAAAGGTCTAACTAAAGTGGCTTGCTTAAAATATCCAAGAGATAAAGCTGGTAGGGCGTTTTGTCTACTTGGCCCATACTATGTACTGTATATTATAGAAGATCAATGACTTGAGCACTTCTACTATACTAATTTGAAAATAGGCAGCTTCGAAGCCCTTAGATGCTGGTGTTTGTGAAGTTACTTGCAAAATTTCTGTTTCCACTGGCATTGGCTCTTTTGTCGATTTTTGTGCAGCTTTTTTACGATTCTCTCCAAAGATCCCGTAGCTGTCGCGTTTCTACTTTTGACTGTTTTTCGCAGTTTTAGTGCAAT
>JAJMHH010000005.1:70162-194850 GCA_030582955.1 Osmozyma tolerans
TTTTTTTTTTTTTTTTTTTTTTTTTTTTTTTTTTTTTTTTTTTTTTTTTTTTTTTTTTTTCATATATTAAGTATTCTCTATTACTTTTCTGAAGATGCAGGACACACCGTTATCAGTTCCATCGCTGCACAACTAAGAGGTCAATGAGAATAGCTGCCTTTTTAGCGCTCTGGGTGTACGCCGCGCTGAAAGTCTTGGAAATATCTAGTGTGAACGACATTTTGAAAGAGAAGCACACGCTCATTTACTTTTATGCCCCAGATTGCAAATATTGCGCGGCATTTGAGCCCCAATTTGAATACCTAGCCAAGGTATACGAGGGAAATGAGGACTTCCAGACGGTGAAAATCAATTGCCGCAAGCACCGACTGCTTGCAGAAACGCTAGAAGTACAAGCATTTCCAACTTTTAAGATCTACGACCGTGAAAATAAGCAAATGGCTGTCTTTACCAACAAAAGAACTCTCGAGAACCTCGATGACTTCATCGCCACCTACAGCCCAGCCAGAGCCAATCCGGAAAATTTGGACATTACAGTGAAAACTTTAGAGACGGCCCGAGAACTCAACGAATTTTTGCAGTCAGGCCGACCTTTGGCCTTGGTTATTGCCACGTCGTCAAGCGCGGAATGGTCGACTTTCTACTACCCTACGCACTTTTTCCATCGCATGTCAAAGGAAGACCCGAACACCACCTACGCAATAGTGTTTGCCGACAAGAGCGATGGGGAAATTTTACGTCGCTACCACGTGAGCAATTTCCCATCTATGCTCTATTTCGGGCGTCATGGAGTGCGCGCCTTGAACACCTGGTCTACAAATGTGATGCAAAACTACAAGTTGGAGGAAGAGGAAGCGCGGCTGTTCGTGCGCACGTGCTCCGAGGCACGTGACCGAGACGGATGGTTTGCGTCGGCGGGGGAGCTTGGGGAGTATGCAGGGAGTCTCGAATACGAAGGACATCGGCACTTCAAGGGTGGTTTTAATGTGGTGGAAGGAGGAAGCGGTGGTGATGTGGATGCCGACTACAACCAGCTAGTGGCAGACATTGCCATGTAACATGGGTCACATGATACACAAACACGCGCGACTCTTGCACGTGACATGAACTGTTTAGAAAGCTTGAACTTGACACCTCAGAGACACCACACAACATGAACATCTTCCGTTTCTTTGGTGACCTCCTGCACTTGGCCAGTATCTTGATCTTGCTCTACTCCATTGAGCACAACAAGTCTAGCAATGGGTTGTCCTTGAAGACTCAGATGCTTTACGTCGTGGTGTTCGTTGTGCGGTACATTGATTTGTTCACTACCTACATCTCGCTCTACAACACCTTGATGAAGGTGTTCTTCATAGCGTCGTCATGCTACGTGGTGTATCTCATTGCCGTTAAGTACAAGCGCAGCATAAGAGAGGACATTGACACTTTCCCCGTGAAGTACCTCGTGGCGGCAGCTTTTGTGCTTTCGTTGGTGTTCACTTACAAGTACTCATTCCGTGAGGTGCTGTGGTCGTTTTCGGTTTGGTTAGAGGCTGGAGCCATTCTTCCGCAGCTTTTCATGTTGCAGCGCACTGGGTCAGCTGAGAACATCACTACTCACTACATTTTTGCCTTGGGGCTCTATCGGGCGTTGTACATTCCAAATTGGGTGTACCGGTTTTTCTTTGAGGCGCGGTTTGACTATATTGCCTTCCTCGCGGGTGTTGTCCAGACTCTTGTGTACTCGGACTTCTTCTACATTTACTACACCAAGGTTATGCAAGGCAAAAGCTTCGAGTTGCCTGTGTAAAATTTGTTAAATACGCTTATACATTCTTTTGTCACGTCTTCGCTATACTTTTGTTCTCTTTGTATTTTTTATTGAACACTATACACTCCTCCACTTAATCTCTCTTCAATGGGTAGTACTCCTTGCGCACACCATCCTTGGTGACAATGAACACCTCTAAGCCGTCACCCACTTGGATGTGTCTCTCAGTAGCAGATGTAAAGGCGTCTCTGACGAGCCTCAACACCTCGTCTAAGCTCAAGTAGCGCAAGGGGCGCTTCTCCTTACCATCCAGGCCTGGCACGTACTGGTTCTTGAAGTTAACCTGGTTGTCGAGGAAAGGCATGATCAATGAAGCAGCGGCACCACCAGCACGGCATTGCTCACGCTCGTAAGAGCCCACAGGGTCGTAAGAGTACACAGCACCCTTGCCTTCCTCATCGAGACCGGCAATGAGCGTGGAAACATAGTAAGGGAAGAAACGCTTGCCGTAGAGCAAGTGCTGGATGTAACGGGCGGCGGAACGCATAGTCAATTTCTTGTCGTTGTTGTTGAACTTGTACCATTTGAAGGAGGAGCGGAAGCGATCAACCAAGGCAGCACCATCTGCGGCGAAGCCATTGGCAGTCATGACGATATTGTCACCAACATCGAAGATCTTGGGTTCATAACGGGAATCAATGTTGTATCCAGACACCACTCTTGTGTCGCCGGCCAAAACGGCGAAATCTTCACCGGCGATGCCAAGAACGGTACCACCGTTATCGGAATATGGATTAAATCTGTGCTCTATAGGTACGCTGGAGCTCTCAGCGGAGTATTCAGACGCGACGGTGGCCATTGTGGGGGAGGGATGATTATAGAGAAGTTGATTGAGAAGGTGCACTATAGTGTTGCTGGGAGTAGGCGCCACCGGGGGATATGCAGGACATATATAGATTGATGGGGTTTAGTTTTAGAAATGAAGATGTAGCGGGACCAGTAGCAGAGAAAATGCAGAGGTAATAAAAAAAGGAAGATTTGGAGGTATAAATTAGGTGAAGATGGGGAGACTTAAAAAAAAAGGGACATGAATTAGTGAGACGGGATATCCCGTATATAGACACCAGTAGGGTCTGGAGACGCACCGAGGGAGTATATATAAAGGGGTTTCACTATCGCAGCAATAGCCCACTCTCCCTCACCCACAATGACAGACGAGGCCCACCTATTTGTGCTCGTGCATGGTTTGTGGGGCGCCCCAGGACACATGGTGACAGTTGAAAAAGTCATAAATGAGTTGCTAGATGGGGTGTCGACTGAACGGGTGGTGACGGTGAGGCCGTCGTCGTTTCGGTTCTGGAAAACGTATGATGGGATCGGAAGATGTGCAGAGCAAGTGGTGAGCGAGGTTTTTACAAAGATGGAGAGTTTGCAGAGGGAGGAAGGTATTCGAGTTGTGAAGATCAGTTTTGTTGGTTACTCTCTTGGAGGGTTGATTTGTCGTCACGTGGTGGGGCAATTGTATGGAATGGGTGTATTTGAAGAAATAAAGCCAGTCATTTTCTGCACTTATGCTACTCCACACGTTGGAGTGCACTTTTTTGGCGGTGGAGTTCTTGAGACCGTGGCCAATTTCTTGGGCCGACACGTTCTCGGAGTCTCTGGAGAGCAGATGTTTTTTGGAGACCGTGCAGGGCTCTTAGAACAAATGGCACGGCCTGGAACGGCATACTTTGAAGGATTGAAGCAGTTTGAAAGACGATTGCTTTTAGCCAATATTAAACATGATCGAAGTGTGGCCTTCTACACGAGTTTTATTACTGAATATTCACCATTTCGCGTTTGGGACCGTATCAGGGTCAAGTATATCAAAGGCATGGCACATGCTGAAATTGGGGGAGTTACAGTGCGACCTAAATTTGTGGATTTGACTCGGAGCTATAAGCTTCCGCCAGAGCGGCCTTCTACGCGGAATCGACAAGAGGCTACACCTATTTTGCGGTCAAATCGGTGGCTTCGATGGTTTGTTCTTTTGGCGGCAGCTCTGATATTAATACCTTTTTATCTTCCGGTGATTTTGTGTCTTTCACTGTGTGTTTCTGCTTGGAGTATGGTGAAAACGAGGTTAGCGCGTGGGCCTGATCTTGCTTCGCGGTGGCGGTCTATCCGGGGCGACAAGGCGCACCAGGCGGAGGCAGTAGAGTCAGATAACCGAGGCCAGGACTCAAATAAGCAAAATCAGAAATCAAATCAAAAGAACAAAAATCAAAAGTCAGGTGATCACAAATTGGGAATTTCGGCGGATTCTGCAGGTATTACTGAACATGCTGTGGACAAAGTGTTACTAGCACAAGAACAGTTATCTGGCGGTGGGGCGAAAATTGATTCAGTAGAATCTCCAGCTGATGCCAATGGAAAAGGCGCGCTAACTGGGGCAGGCTCCAGCGCTAATGGCACTGGTACTTTCAATGGAAATGGCAGTGCGGATGAAAATTCAAAATGGTTTTCGCTTTTTCCTCCTAAAAAATTCTCTATTGACGTGGATTCAAATGATTCCGTGCTAATTGAAAACGAAGGACTTTTCCATTTGGATCCTTCACAATGTAAACTTTTTGATTCTTCATGCAAATTAGATTTGCTTCCACCACAAAAAGCCATTGTGAAAAATTTGAATCTGTTGCAATGGGATAAAGTGGCAGTTTATCATGATGCTTTTAATGCTCATGATGCTATTGTGGCTCGTCGTGGTCAACGTGCTAATCCAAAGGCAACCGCGACAGTATATCTTTGGGGATCATTTTTACGCAATCATATTGCGAATAGAGAATAGATAAATAGGTAGATTATACACTGATGCAATATATATTGTATAGTATAAGATTCTATTATACTATACTGTACTATACTATACTATACTATACTATACTATACTATACTATACTATACTATACTATACTATACTATACTATACTATACTATACTATACTATACTATACTATACTATACTATACTATACTATACTATACTATACTATACTATACTATACTAGAGTACTATACAGTATAGAATATATATATATATATATAGTGTACATCTTGATCAATGTACAGGTGTGGTGTACGGATGTAGATATAGGAGCAATTGCGCAGGACCGGAGCAAGCGGAAGCTAAAGTAATAGAACCACGATAATGGCCTCGAGAACGCCCGCAATGACTCCATTGAGGGTAGCGCGGCAGTTTCTCAATAAACCCCAGCTCCGGTCTTTCTCTCGTGTTGCTCCGCTTCTCTATCCTGCCAATCACTCTGTGAATGGCCACCACCGAAACTCCTACAACCACAATAGTCATAACAATGGCCACAACGGCACGTGGAAGACTGGTCTAGGCATTGCAGCAGGTCTCTATGCCACCACTACTTTCACGAGAACCATCTACAACGAGGTTTACCCCGTTGATACCACCATTCATGAGCTTGTTCCAGACGAGCACGCAGACACCTTTGAAAATGGGTTATATTTGGCTTCACAGCGTGAGGAGAGGGAACTCTTTGATAAACAACGTGAGGAAAACACTCATAAACGTCATTTTCTTGTGGCGGTTCTTTACCGTATGCGTTACTTTGTCGTGGATTACTTATTGGACCCAATCAAGACGTTTGCACGGTTCGTGGAGCTCTCGGCATTGTTCTTGCCCGTGTTACTCGCATCACCTATGTGCTGGTTTGGACGCCGCAGTCATCACTCGTCAGGTGACTCCCTTCGTTCAGGAGCTCGTATATGGTTCAAATACCTAAGGTGGACCGCTGAAGTAGCTGGTGCCTCTTTCATCAAGCTCGGCCAATGGGCCGCTTCACGTACTGATATCTTCCCCAAGGAGATGTGTGAGGAGCTTTCCGGGTTGCATTCCGATGCAAAGGCCCATTCGCTCCACCAGACCCGTGCCATCGTATCCAAGAGCTTTGGCATGCCTTTTGACGACATCTTTGACTCATTCCAAGAGAAACCTCTTGGCGTTGGTGCAATTGCTCAAGTTTACCTTGCTAAGCTATCGCAGAAAGCTATTGATAAGGCCCGTCATCAAGAAGAACAGTCACGCGTCAAGTTGTCTCTCGGCGAAGCTCCACGTGAACATCATCAGTTCCTCGAGAGCCTTATTGTCACCGAGCCCAGTGCATCAGTGTCAACTAAGCAGGAGGTGGCCATTAAGGTACTTCATCCGAACGTCGAGATCAAGATTAACCGTGACTTGAAGATCATGAGATGCTTTGCTTGGATCATTAATGCCATTCCTACAATGGAGTGGCTCTCACTTCCAGATGAAGTGGAACAGTTCTCCATCTTGATGCGTCTCCAGTTGGACTTGCGTATTGAGGCATTGAACCTTGCCAAGTTCCGTGCCAATTTTAAGTCCCGCTCCGACATCCACTTCCCCATACCTTTCCTCAACTTCAGCACACGTGATGTGCTCGTTGAAGAGTACATCGACGCTATTCCAATGAGCAAAATGCTTTCGTTGAAGGATAATTTTGGAAAGAACCTTTCTAAGGAAATCAGTGATAAGGGTTTGGATGCTTTCTTGCAAATGCTTATCTTGGATAATTTTGTACATGCTGATCTCCACCCTGGAAACATGCTTGTGCGTTTCTATAAGAATGAGCTTTTTAAGCACGAAAAGGAGTATAAAATCGTTAAATCCAGCAACGAGCATGAAACTAATCGCATCACTGCTGAATTACTTGCCCTCGGTGATGATAATGCCGCATGGCTGCGTCGCCTTGCCGAGTTGTACGAAAACGGTTACCATGCGGAGATTTGCTTCCTTGACGTTGGCTTGATTACTGAGCTCAACAACACTGATAGAGTCAATTTCATTGACTTATTCAAGGCTCTTTCCGAATTCGATGGTTACTTGGCCGGTGAATTAATGGTGGAACGGTCTAGAACTCCTGACACTGTGGTAAATAAGGAGATTTTTGCCCTTAAAGTGGAACGTCTCGTTGATCGCATGAAACAACGTACGTTCACTTTGGGTAATATCAGTATTGGTGATCTCTTGGACCAAGTGCTAGGAATGGTTCGGTCGCATCACGTGCGCATGGAGGGTGACTTTGTTACTGTTGTTGTGGCTATTCTTCTACTTGAGGGCATGGGCCGTCAACTTGACCCTGATTTGGACTTATTTGCAAGGTTCGTATATGCACTTGTGCTTGGCTTCCCGACCGAAAACAGCCTTGAGTCGATTTTTTCTTAGACTCATTTTTGTTTATTTTTGCATTTTTCTTGGATTATTACTAACTCTCAGCTCGTTACCGGTACTCCGGAAGTTGGGTGCCCTGAAGGAGGGCAGAGAAATCATGAGAAATGAAGGTTCATTAAGCATGATGAAAGTGTGGCTTGCTCTAGAAGTAAGACAATTCATCAATGCTTCAATTCAAGATGTATGTTTTGCATTATTTGTCTTATTGTTTTTGCGTTTTTGCATTTTTGCATTTTTGCATTTTTGCATTTTTGCATTTTTGCATTTTTGCATTTTTGCATTTTTGCAGTTTTGCATTTTTGCAACTTTCTACTGATTCAAATACTAACAGCAGATTCACGCCCTAGTCAAGGCGGATATGTTAAGTCCAAACGTCTAGTTGCTAATGGCAAGAAGAACTTTAAAGAAAATGTCCTGCATATTAAAGGTTCCGTTTACGCACCTTTTAATCCCAGTATCGTGCACACAATACAACAGACTGCATATATTTATGTCTTTTCGCTTGCTTAGCCCCAGGATCCCGCCGTTCCCCGATTTCACATTTCTACTAACTACTTTATCTTCTTCTTTTCAACTCCTACTCCACTCTTCAAGTTTCACAATGGCTTCCAAAGCTCCAGGCGCATGCTGCATTGAATCTAACTTCCACGAAGGCCAGCCTGTTGGCAAGTTCGAGACCGTGTTCAATTTGGACACTTACGTCACTGGCCACAACAACTCCGATTCTAGATCCATTGTCATCTTGACCGATATCTACGGCCACAAATACAACAATGTTTTATTGGTTGCTGATCAATTGGCCAAGTCCGCTGGTTACAAGGTGTACATTCCTGACATTTTGAAGGGTGACCCAGTGCCTGCCTCTCATGGCGATCTCAGCCCTTGGTTGAAGAACCACAGCAACGAAATCACCAAGCCTATCGTTGATGGTTTCATGAAGGAACTCAGAGCCAAGATTGGCTCCGATGCTTTCGTTGGTGCCATTGGTTACTGTTTTGGTGCTAAGTACGCCATTCAGCAGATCGCCGCTGATGGTCATGCTTCTGCTGCAGCAGCTGCCCACCCTTCCTTTGTAGATTTGGAAGAGGTTAAGCAGATCAAGAAACCTCTTATTATCTCTGCTGCTGAGACTGACCCAATCTTCCCTGCTGACTTGAGACACCAAACCGAGAATGCCTTGGCGGAAATCAAGGCTACATACCAGATTGACTTGTTCTCTGGTGTGTCTCACGGTTTTGCCGTTAGAGGTGACCTTACCAACCCAGAGGTCAGATACGCTGCCGACAAGGCCTTGACCGACCAGATCCAATTCTTTGCCAGATTTTAAGATGTTGGCCGGTGGCAAACATCCTGGCCTTGTCTAGGATATTTATAGTTCCAATAGATTTTTTTTTTTTTTTCTTCTTTTTCTATTTTCCTGTGAAGAATTGTGTGAGTCTCAATTCCTGGGACCCCAAGATTACGTAATCCATTATATAATCATATGCTGGAGAAAATACAATACTAGTTTTGCTCGTGCAGCATTAATAGTGCGACATTTTCAACTTTCAAGTAGCTTCGCAGCTACGTGCTTTAATTTAACATCATTTTGATGATTTTGCCAAAACTTATAAAATATTCATTACCACCAAAAACTTGGTTTCACAAATTAATAGCAAAAAACAAGTTACGGTAAAAGTTTAGTCTCTCTTCCACTCTTCAATTATTAAAGTAGATCTTTTATGGTATCAAAAAGATGTTGACCAAAGATAAATAAAATACCCGTATAATGAAGTAGGCAAATGTTCCACTGATTACATAATCAACTGTTCGCACCCGTTTGTTCTGCTATTCTGTTAAGATTGTTATGCTGTAGATTTTATGCTAATTTCAATATAAAAAGAGCCGAATATCAAAAATCTCTTTAAATTAACACAAATTTCTTCATCTTCACACAAAACTCCCAAAATGCAATCTTTCATGACGTTCTTCAACATTCTTACTGTCTTGTGCACTGCAGTACTCAGCAGCTTATTCACTGCAACAGTTGAACACTTGAACAGTTGCCAAAATATACCTCCCCAAAAACCTGAAACACAAGTTGAAACATTTGTGAAACATATAAATGTACCAAAAATGATAGTGGCCCTGCATACAAGACCGTTTTTGGCAAAAAGTCCTACCAGGACCACCAAAAGAGGCAAGAGGAGTCTTCAGATGGATATCGAGGACAAGAAAAAGACTTTCAATGTTTTCTCTGCCTTAGTCAATGACTAAAAGTGGTGATTAAATAACTTGATAAGTAAAAATAAAAAAAAGAATTCCACATAGTAAACGTGATTACGTAATCTATCAGGATACATATTCTGATGGTATAATCTGATTACATAAGCAACCCTGTATCTTATCAATTTGAGCAACCACAATAGATAGAAGGATTAGTGGAGATAATGGAGCCGAATGAAAAGATTGACCCTACAGAGGAAATAAGTACACAAAAAAGGCCTTTTTTTATGGCATGGATGGCAAAATGGATTTTTTTTGTTGGTATTTCCCTTTTTGGCACAATATGGCTCTTCCAGACACTTTCTGTTCCCCACACCCAATGGACAAACCCAGATGCACTTTGTCCGGCAGTTCCCAAGATTGATTCTTCCAAATATAATAACAATCACAAAACAATTGAGAAGCTTCTTCATGATCAATACGTCAGAAATGCTTCGGTGGATCGACTTTTAAATGCAGTTAGGATCCCCACGGAGATTTATGACGACATGATTGATCCAAGTGGAGCAAAAACGACAAAAGAGCTTTTCGAAAAAGAACCCAGATGGAAACCATTTGCAGAATTTCATCAATATTTAGAGAAAACTTTCCCACTTGCTCATAAGCATCTCAAATTGGAAAAAATCAACAAATTCTCATTGGTGTACACATGGCAAGGGAGCAACACGGACAAAAAACCCCTTCTCTTGGCAGCACATTACGACGTGGTTCCGGTTCAGAAAGAAACAGTGGATAAATGGACTTTCCCACCTTTTGAGGGTGGCTCGGACGGAACTTTCTTGTATGGACGGGGTGTTTCTGACTGCAAGAATCTTCTTATTGGACTATTGGAAGCAGTAGAGCAATTGCTTGGTGAAGGCCAATTTCAACCGGAAAGAACGGTGATTCTAGCTTTTGGATATGACGAAGAGGCCCTGGGATTCGGAGCTGGTGCCATTAGTGAGCATTTATTGCTGCGGTATGGTGAAGAATCGATTTTGCAAATTATCGATGAAGGTTCTGCTGGCTTCACAGAAATGGCTGGTCGAAAATTCATTATTCCAGCCACTGGTGAAAAAGGTCATCTCAATTCAATTATCGAGCTTTATACTCCTGGTGGCCATTCTTCTGTTCCACCTAAACATACTGCCATTGGTCTTTTATCACGGCTCATTGCAAGAATCGAAGATAATGAATTTTCCAGTATCATGACCAATGCAAATCCAGTATTGAGTCAATTGCAATGTATGGCTGAACATGCTTCCATTGACTCATCGCTTAGGAAAGATATATTGAAGGCACATTTGGATGTGGATGCTAATAAGCGAGTTTTGGAATATATGAGTCAGACACCACTGGATAAGTTTCTTGTCACCACTTCACAAGCAGTTGATATAGTGGAAGGTGGGGTTAAATCAAATGCTTTACCTGAGCATGCATCTGTTTTAGTGAACCATAGAATCGCTGTGGAAGAATCGGTCAAATCCACCAGTGAGAAGGTTTTAAGGGAAATTGTTGATTTTGCTCAGAAATTCGATTTAGGCGTGATATTTGAAAACCTGGTTATTGTGGAACCCACTGAACATGGATACTTCAATTACTCGTTAAATGAACCTTTAGAACCAGCTCCAGTGACTCCAAGAAATGACGAAGTTTGGGATCTTTTTGGCGGTTCCTTACGTCATCTTTATGAAGATTTGGTTTTCCCCGATAATAACGAAACCTTCGTATTTTCTCCATATCTTGACACTGGAAACACAGACACGAAATCGTATTGGGATCTTTCTAAGAGAATATTTCGCTATAGTCCTGGTGTTCCCACTCCTAAAGGAAATATTCATTCTGTTGATGAGAGAACCATTATTGATGGTCATATGCAATTGGTAGCCTTTTACTACTATTATTTGCAAGTTGTTGATACCTTGGAGCAATAAAGGGAAGTGTGGTTAGTGTTAATTCTCAGTGTGATCAGGTCATCATGGACAGAAGTATTAAGCGGACGTTTTGAACAGATTGATGTAGGTATTTTGGTAAAGATGATCTTATGGAAATGAACAAGTCTAAATTGAGGATATCACCACGGAATGGTGAATTCATTATTCACAGTTCATATTGAAAACTTATAAGTAGGATGTGATGATTTGCAATCGATACTCAGTAATTGTGTTTTGATTTTGATTATATAATTCTGTCGATAGTTAATGTTGTAATGAACATTGGATATATGTTTTTTGGGAAATCATTACCAAAAGTATTATTATATGCGGCACATCTCATACTATGTATTTATCTGTAAATATTTGTAATCACCAATATTCAGAATAATGAAATAACTATGCGATGTTTTCTTATTTATATATTTATATGTGAATTCTTTTCCTTTTTCTTTTTTTTTTTTTTTTTTTTTTTTTTTTTTTTTTTTTTTTTTTTTTTTTTTTTTTTTTTTTTTTTTTTTTTTTATTGTATGTTTTACATTATTTGCGGTTATCGCAAATCATCAGTTTCAGAAGCCCGCGGCTGCAAATTTACCCTTCGCAGGAGGAGAAACCACCCCAAATTTATACTTCCAAGAATGAAATAGGCACGCATGCAAGCCCCTTTATTGATCCAAATAAAAAATATAAATACCATCATTTTCGCCACCAAAATCGTGGTCTTAGAATTGAATCCAAAGAGTGAATAAGAGAGCGGGATCAAACAAAGAAGACAGAGAACAAGCGAAGAACACATTGTAAGGAAATAAGAAAGAGAGGAGAATTACGAAAAGTTCAAGCAAAAACAAATAATAATAATATGAAACAACTAAAATACAAAAATGAAGCCATATTGTCAGAATCAATATATTCTTAAATGTTCACCAACCTGCATATAAACGCGATGTTCAAAAATTGCAGTCTCATCGATTCAGTCATTATATCATCCAACAACTATGCCATCTGAATTAGAAGAGTTAGTGGGTTTCTTACACTCACCACAACCAGCGGTGATGCAAATCGCATTGGCAAATTTAGTTGGTTTTTCTTCCGGTCCTAACCAGAAAGTTTTCGCCTACAATAACTATGAAGCCGTTAAAGACTTGAAAAAGCTCTCTCAAGATAAAGGCCAGGCCACAGTGACTCAATCAGTAACCATTTTGGCCAATTTATGTGATGATGAAGTCATGAGAAAACTTATCGTTGAAGATATCAAATACCTCGAGTATCTCGTTGGCGCTATCATTACAACCACCAATACAAATGCTGACTTGATGTGTATTCTACTAGCAAACTTGGCTAAGAATGATGCCATCACCAAGATCTTCGATATCCAAATTGCTCATTCTCCTGAACAAGCCAAGATTTTCGCCTCAAAGAACGCCATGGACTGTCTCATGGATTGTTTCGTCAAGGGCTCTTCTAGAGAGCTCAACAAGTATGCCGAATTCGACTATTTGTCGTATTTCTTTGCTGATATCTCCCGGTTCAAAAAAGGGCGTGACTACTTTGTCACTGAACAGGAATATGATGGCGTTGTTCCAATTTCCAAGATGCTTGTCTTCACTGAAAAATACGACTCCAAGATTAGACGTGAAGGTGTTGCCCTGACCATCAAAAACTCTCTTTTCGACACTGATAAGCACGATCTTTTGGTTAACGATGAAAAAATCAACCTTTTACCTTATCTTCTTTTGCCTGTTGCTGGCCCCGAGGATATTGACGAAGATGATATGTTCAATTTGCCTGAGGAACTTCAACTTTTGTCTGCAGACAAACAGAGAGATCCTGATGCCACCATCATCTGTACACATCTTGAGTCGTTGCTCCTATTGTGCACCACGAGGTCCATGAGAGAACACCTTAGGGAGAAGTCCGTCTATCCATTGATTCGTGAGCTTCATAAGGCGTCTGCTTCCTCTGAAAATGTGGTGGATTTGTGTGATAGGTTGGTGCAGATGTTGATGAGAGATGAGGCCAAAAAGGATGAACCTGAAGTCATGGAAGTCGACAGCGACGATGACCAAGTTGTTGAGGTCGTTTAATCTGTCCATTACATCATGTACTCACGATGATATGTTGATCTTGACATGTTTCAATAATTCCTCACTGGTCCTTGAGACGGAGTTGTCCGTTCACCAACTTGAGGTTTTGCTTGACAATGGTGATGATACGGACCTTGTTGTCCTTATGGGTACTGATTCTATGCTTCAATTTCTGGAGCAATTCTTTTGTAGTCAATGGACTGTGACGAACAATCTCCAACACTTCCTGCGTAGTAACAAGCTCTCCACTGGGTCCTGCAGAGTCCAAGTTGACCGAAGGAGTAGCAGCTTGCGGCACAGGCAGCGCTGATGCACTGGGCAATTCCGAGGAATCCTCGGATTTAATCTTCTTTGATGAAGGACCTTCGGTATCTGCGGCAACAATAGGTCTCTTCTTGACGTTGGGGTTCCATTCGCCCGGTTGGAATCCCAGAAGAAACTGCTTAGGGGCCTTGATGGTGATGTAGTAGTTGGAGTTGCTGGAGACGAAGATGGAGCGAGAACGAGGGAAACCAGCATCAACCTGGTCATGAGCCACAGCATCGTCTGTAGGCTCTTGTTTCACAGGAACATCATCGTCGGAGTCTTCTTGGCTCTCCAAATCAGACTGAGACACGTAAGGATTGAGCTCTTCGTTATCGTCTGAGTCATAGACACCACCTTCTGTTCGGTTGAGCACCTTCTTGAGCTTTTTACCCTCTTTGTCGACTTTCCGTGATTTCTCCACCTCGAACAAATCATCCAAATCATCATCATCACTAGCACCAGGGTCATTGTTGCCGCCACCGAGATGTGCAGCCTTTAACATCTCTTTCTTCATCTTGCGCTCCGAAAGCTTGTTGTCCTCCTCGGCACCATCCATAATAGGGGCCTCCTCATCATCAGCAAACTCCTCATCAAAGTCTAACTCGTCCTGGTCAGAGTCCTGCTCGTTCATGGCCGAGCCGCCCTGCACAGTACGCATTCTGTAGCGACTAGTGGATCCAGACAGACTCATGGCGGAAGGGTTGACCGGAGAAGCTGCCGAAGAACGACCTCCGCCTTGTGCACCAGCGGCACCATGAGCACGACGGAACCGAGGATCATTGCGAGCGGCGTCGCCATCGTCCATATGTTTCATGAGCCACCGTGGAGCCGATTGGTTCTTTTCCATTTTGGCCTCGGCTTCCTCCAACGTCAACGTGGCATACCGATTACGCGGAGTGAACTTGTACACTTTTTCTGCTGGCACCATTTTGAAACCATCCTTGTCAAAGACAAAAAGCACATGTGTAAACTCCGACAGACCGGCCTCGTAATTACCCACAAACACATTCTGGCCGTCGTAATCCTCCATAACCCACGGATAGTACTCCTCGTACCGGAGCTTGCGCTTGTTCTCATCCATCTTGTGTACTTGTCTGGTTTTCCGTTTGAACATGTTTCTGCGTGGCTTTCGTGCACCACCGTCAGGGGCCACCAGAGCCATGGATGGATCGTCAGGGTTTTCTGGAGCGGCTTGATCGGTGCCAGGTAACCCTCCTTCACCTGTGGCTTGATCAACTCCATTGTTATTGTTGCTGCTGCTGCTACCTTCGCCACGTGGAGCATAGGCTCCTTCACGACGACGGCGGTCAATCTCTTGCCGCGTAAGTTGAAATTGGATATTGCGGGGGTCTTTACGATGGAGACGAACTGGACGAGTGAAGTTTTTGAGAATATCAACATCTTGCTTTGTCTGGAATCTCATAATATGGTGGCGAGTGTTGCGGAGATCTTCTTCCGTGCAAGCTTTTAATGGAATCAGGTTCCATTCGCCTTCATTTGCTGATGGACGTGGTGCTGGCGACATCTGCGGCGAACTGGACTCCTGTTTCACACTGGGCTCTTTTTTAATAGGTGAGCTCATTGCCGCTATTATGAGGGATTTAAGGAATTACAGACGTGGGCAGTGCTGAGGAAAAGAGTGGTGGTCGCCGGAGAACAACTATGGAGTTTAAACCTGCGCACACCTAACCACTTGGTGCACGAATGTTTTGTTATATTATATGCAGGTTTGAATATGATGCACGGGTGTATATTGGTCGAACCAGAACTGGTGCTATCTGAGAATATTATACTGCATATAAGCTAATCCTTCTGAAGTAGATCATTGGAGAGAATAAAGATCTGCAGTGACAATATGGAGCTAGCAATCTTTGTATGTACTTTGAATAGGGATGTATAAAGATCAATATAAGGCTATATCCATATAAACTGCTTATCAGCCAATACTGGTTCTCTTTTTTGATTACATAATCATATATACATCCGTACACCAGCTTACCTCATGTCATTCATGCCTTTGGCAATAAGAGTTGAAATACCCCCAAATGCCATAGCAATAGTAGCTTGAAAGTTCTGTAGCTCTCAGGAATATCGTGGTATCTTTATATTTTCAAAATATTGTTTACAATTGTTATCAACATCTGTGAAAACGAAAATACTGCATATAACAAATTTATCCACAACTCATTATGTTAATGAGAGAAGGGTTTATACATTATGGAACAGAAGACTATTATGGTATGTAGAATACTATTACGGTATGTAGAATACTGTGATATACTATATTTCTGATATATACAGCTCAATAGAGCTTTATATAGGCCAATAATTATATATGTATAAACATGGTTTTCTCGTTTTCCGGAAGCGGCGCGGTAGCGGAGATTCGCGACGACGTAAATACCAATGAACAAATTCACATCAAAACCAATATTAACCAAATGGCAGAAACCCTACAAGAGAAACCGCCTGCACCGAAATATCTAGGCTTTATTGCCGGGATGTTTTCCGGAATGACAAAAAATGCCGTGGGCCATCCGTTTGATACGGTTAAAGTTCGTCTCCAAACAAGCGAAGGTCGTTTCAAAGGACCCATGGATTGTGTATGGCAAACCATGAAAAAAGAAGGAGTTCGTGGGTTTTATAAAGGCTTCACTCCTCCGTTGATCGGATGGGTACTCATGGATTCTGTCATGCTCGGTTCTCTTCACTTATATAAGCGTCTTTTGCAAGAAAACGTTTATCATGAACAAGGGAAATTACCTCTTTCAGGACACATTATCGCTGGACTTGGATCCGGATGGACAGTTTCATTTGTTGCTGCCCCTATTGAGCAATTCAAAGCACGTCTTCAAGTGCAATATGATGCCAAATCAAGGGTATACAATGGACCTGTTGATGTAGCCAAGAAACTTTGGCAAATCTCCCCTAAGACATGGTATTCTGGTCTTTTCAGTACCATGGTGTTCCGAACAAATTTCATCTTTTGGTGGGGTTCATATGAACTTCTCACCGATTGGTTCCTAGACCATACATCCATGTCAAGACCAGCGATCAACTTTTGGGTAGGAGGACTCTCGGCCACTGTTTTCTGGGTGTTTGCTTATCCAGCAGACGTGGTTAAACAAACCATCATGACAGACTCACCATTTGCACAGAACAAAAAGTTCCCTCGTTATTGGGACGCTGTTTCCTTTATTTATAACAACAAAGGTGTTAAGGGTTTTACTAGAGGATTTGGGCCCTCTATATTGAGATCTTTTCCTGCCAATGCTGCTGCTCTTGCAGCGTTTGAGGCCGTCATGCGTTTCTTGCACTAATAGATGAAGAACCTTTAAAAAAGAGATTAGCAATGTAGATTAAGTCTCCCATGGTTTTTTGCGCTGTTGAGCTTGTGGTACTGAACTTTGCTCGGATAAAACAGTATCAGGGATTTCCTTAATACCTGGAACAGGTTTTCCAGAGACAATCATATCCACAATATGTTGGTAATTAGATGAATACGGCTCTGTTTCACCAGAAGCAGAAGCAGAAGCAGATTCTTCAGGATCTTTGATTTCAACAATCTTGCGATCACGTTTCCATTTATAAAAATCATCAAGATTAAGAATATGACCAGTATGAGAACAAAAAAAGAAGGATTTGGCCTGATCTGTAAGTTGTTGTCTATCAGCAGGAGGAATGGAAGTAATTGAAGGATCTTGTTCTTTCAAATTGGATAAATAATTATCAAGAATTTCAGATAAACCATTTTGGAATTCAGAAAATGATTCCCAATCATAATTGAGAAATTTATCGTGAACTTCGTCTTCTGTAAGTTCTCCCATTTTTTTAAGTTTTTACTATATATCGACGAGGGCAAATCTATATATTTATACTTTGCGTGTTATATGCAGGTATGTTCTAATTCCATACATCCATACATCCATACATCCATACATCCATACATCTACATCCATAGATCCATACATCTATACATCTACATCCATAGATCCATAGATCCATAGATCCATATATCGATAACTGGCCATGAAATTCCTTCACGTGATTGCCCTTGCGGTGGTACTCCGAATTGGCTTCTTCTTATATGGTCTCTACCAAGATGCTAATATGGTGGTAAAATACACCGATATTGATTATGTGGTCTTTTCCGATGCTGCCAATTACGTCTATAATGATAAATCTCCATATCTGCGTCAAACTTATAGGTACACGCCGCTACTTTCATGGATGCTTATTCCTAATGCTTTTGGAGGAATTTGGGTTCATTATGGAAAAGTGATTTTCATGTTATGTGATATTTTGACAGGTATCTTGATCCACCGAACAGTGGAAAGAGTATCTCAAAGGAAACCACAAGTGATATCTTCATGGTTCTCCCGCAATAGTGCTTGGGTACTTTCAAGTATCTGGCTCCTTAATCCAATGGTTATTACCATTTCTACAAGAGGCTCTTCAGAAAGTGTATTGACTTGTCTCGTGATGCTTTCACTAGATACACTTTTGCAAGAATTATACTTCCCACTGGCTTTCTGGTTGGCTCTTGCTATCCATTTTAAACTCTATCCAGTGATATACTTACCAGCGGTGATGCTTTATCTTGCACCACGTGATAAACCATTTATATCTCGAGTTCCTATTCTCAATTGGTTTAATCCGCTAAACTTACGCTTTTTGGCTCTTGTTATTGGTTCTTTGGCCGTTTGCACTTACGTCATGTACCTGTTTTATGACTACGAGTTCTTGTTCCACTCTTACCTTTATCATTTGACTCGTTTGGACCATAGACACAATTTCTCCGTCTATAATACCTTGCTTTATTTGAAATCTGCTTCGAAATCTGCCGTTTCCATGGTGTCCTGGTCTTCTCCATTGACATCGTTAGCAGAAAATGTTGAAAAGTTTGCTTTTATCCCTCAATTGACTATCCTGGCAATTCTTGTACCTCTCTTGCTTGCCCGGGAAAATCTTTTTGGCTGTTTATTCATCCAAACTTTCGCTTTCGTTACCTTTAATAAGGTCATGACTTCCCAATACTTTATCTGGTTCCTCATCTTCCTCCCACATTATTTGGCTACATCTTCACTTCTCCAAAAGAGCAAAGTTAGAGCTATTGTGATGCTCGTTTTATGGGTACTTACTCAAGCATCATGGCTTTCGTTCGCTTACCAGTTGGAGTTTTTGGGTGAGAACACTTTTGCTCAGTTGTTCCTCTCGTCTGCTCTTTTTTTCTTGACCAATTGCTATATAACTGGTGTTCTTATCGAGTTGGCTTAGCCAGGTGGTTGTCTCAGCCAGGTGCTTGCCACCTGGCTGTCAATATCAATTCTACGGCCGCAAATGGATAGATGTGGTAGTATCACGTGACTACAATTGATAATGCACGTGCCATGCACGTGATAATTTATCACGAAATGATGAGCACTTTCACCAGGACACCATACAAGATTGCCTTTAATCCACAAACAGACTTCCCAAACAGACTCCTCATACATCCAATATGTCACGCATGGAACTATACTGTCCTGAAGGACTTCGAATTGATGGACGCAGATGGAATGAATTACGAAGATTTGAATGCAGAATCAACACTCATCCTACATCATCGGATGGATCTTCATATGTTGAACAAGGCAATGGAAAAGTTGTTTGTGTTGTACGAGGACCCATGGAACCAGCAAATCGGTCGCAAGCGGATCAAAACAGAGCAACTATTGAAATCAATATCAACGTGGCTAGTTTCTCCACTTTAGAGAGGAAAAAAAGAAGCAAAACAGATAAACGAATGGTGGAGTTGAAAACAACATTGGAAAGGACATTCCAGCAAAGCATTCTCTCGCATTTATATCCAAGAACATTTATTGAAGTGAATGTTCATGTATTGGCGCAGGATGGTGGATTACTAGCGAGTATAACCAACGCCATAACTCTTGCACTTATAGATGCAGGAGTTGCCATGTATGATTATGTTTCTGCCATTAGCGTTGGACTTCATGATCAGACGCCATTACTTGATGTGAATACGTTAGAAGAAGGGGATATGAGTTGTCTTACTATTGGAGTTGTGGGGAAAAGTGAGAAGTTAGCAATGCTTCTTTTAGAAGATAAGATGCCTTTAGAGAGGTTAGAATCAGTTCTTGGTATTGCAATTGCTGGAGGACATAGAATTCGTGAATTACTTGATGAAGAGGTTAGACGGCATGGTAATTCTAGACTTGCTAAATTGCAGAGTTAATAAAAGGGGAATGATTTAGTGTATTATTGGAGGTAGTGATAGTGAAGAGTGGATATATATAATTTTAAATATATTTTAAATGTGAAATTAGGAGATGATATCAGGTGAAGTATTATGATTGTATATAATTGAGAGTGTAAAGATGGTTTTATTGAAGTGGAGAATGAGAATATGAGACTACAGAGAATGAGAATATGAGACTATAGAGAATGAGAATATGAGAGCGAGAATATTGACAATATGATCATAGAGATGTGATATATATATTATACAACTTATAAAGATCATAAAGAAGTTGGAAAATTGTAGAATTCTCTATGAAATTGGATAATATAGAGAAAAGACAAATAAGAGATTGGGAATATAGAGAATAGAAAATAGAGAATATGGAGAATATGGAGAATATGGAGAATATGGAGAATATGGAGAATATGGAGAATATGGAGATTGAATAAAGAGAATGAATTTAGAGAATAAATATAGAGAATGGATATAGAGAATGAATATAGAAAATGAATATTGAGATAGAATATAGAGAATATGATTATGGAGATTAATAATATAGATAGTATATACAAATTATAAAAATTTTAAAGAATTTGGGCAATTGGAGAATATTGAGAATATAGAGATTGAGAATGAGATTGAGAATGAGAATGAGAATGAGAATGAGAATGTAGAGATTAGATATTATGAATACCATTGAGGCTATGGAAAGCTAAAGTACAAATGAAGCATAAGCCGAAGGTTGAATTTTTTCATGATACAAAGAAGAAAAAGCTAAACCAACTTTCCAAGCTCAGCAGATTTGATGTCATTTTGATTTCGTATAAAATTTTGGAGTTGAAATTCAAAAATCTTTTTGCCAAAGTGTTCAATAGTCCTGATCGGCACTGAATAATATATATATATATATAAGAAAAGACAATGAATAAAGAAAGAACAAAGAAAAGAAAATGAAAAAAAAGTTCACCGTACATAAAAAGCTTCAACAATAAATAAGTAATTTTATAATAGGTTTTAATATATAATTCTCAAACAATAAGTATGATTAATATCGTCAAATAGAATATAATATATTTTTGATAATATAATATATATTAATCTCACAAATTATATATGAATCTTGTATACCAGTGTATATCTATGATTTAGTATATATACGATGTAGTATATATATGATTTAGTATATATATGATGTAGTATATATATGATTTAGTATATTTTCCATAATCACAAAAGTTAAAATCATATATAATTATAGGACGGAGTAAATTTGTAAACAATAGAAGTTATCTTATGAAAAATGAAAATCATAGAATAAATAAAGAATGTATATAAATATTCACAAAAGTAAAACTTCAATAAAAATGGCTTATTAATGATAGCATATAAATTTATGGTCAAATTGAATATATAGAAACTTTACTATGACACAGAAAGTTTACTATAATTTAGAACTCCACTATAAAACTCATTAAATAGGACTATAGATTTATTATTCATCAAAATTTTATATAAACTCACTGATGTACTTTTAAAATTTTTGTTTATTAAATTCTTTTATTAGGTTCTTCATCTGATATTTTAATCATCTATTTTTTTTAAACTTCTTTTTATTAGTTTAAAATTTCATATGTCATATTGAGCTTATAAAATCTTATATTAGTGTAATTTTTCAGATGACTTAAATTAATAAATAGTCATAGATTTGTAAAATTGAAGATGATAAAGAGGTGCATATTTGTTTAATGTATACAAGGTTATTTTGTGGAGATTATAAATGTGGAGAATGGGAATGAGAATGAGAATGAGCAAATCGAAAAAATCAAAAATATATTGAAGAAAATACAATCTGGGGGATTAAAATGATTACAATGGATAGAATAATTAAGAACTGTTGAATATACGAATTATAACAAGAATCTGATTATATAATCAGAGATTATATAATGAAGAAATTGTGGAATATAGAATAGATAGATAGATAGATTAAATAAATAGGATACAATAAATAGAATATGATATATGAAGTCTAATAAATAGAATACAATGAATAGAATATAATAAATAGATTACAATAAATAGAATACAATAAATAGAATACAATAAATAGAATATAATAGACAGAATATAATAGATAAAATAAATAAATATAATTTATAGAATTGATAAAATATACCAGGTAAAATTGATGAAACATAATAGTTTTAATAGATAGAATACATAGAATACATAGAATACATAGAATACATAGAATACATAGAATACATAGAATACATAAAATGATCATAATAAATATGATGAAATATAATAGATTGTAGTAGATTGTAGCATATAGTGGAATAGATTATTATTTATATATAGATAAAATAGATAAGTAGATAAAACAGATATCCAGATTATATCTGCTTTGGTGAATAGAGTTGGACTTCAAAGTTAACATCCGCGGCTGGATGCAAGACAATTATTAGCTTTAACTTAACAGTTTTTTGAAAATAGGATGAATATGCTAATTTTGTTAAAAGAAAAAAAAAAAAAAGAAAAAAAAAAAAAAAAATACAGGAGTACCATAATCATAACCAATTTCTATTCAAAAATTTTCTATTCAAAAATTTTCTATTCAAAAACTAGAATAAAGCAAAACTTAAATTTATGGATTTTCTTATTTCAAGTCAATATTGATAATTCTCATTTTGGTGTCTTATGCTTATGATTGATAAAACTTCCTTTATTGAATCTTCAATAAATTTCAGCCCAGCGATGAATTCTTCTCTTTTATCAAGTATACAAAAGAAATAAGTTAATTACTGCGATTACGTCCGCCTAAAAATATGCAATTATTGCTGAGAATAACCTTAAAGACAATTAAAGATTTTTCAATTACATTTGATTTCAATCAAAACAAGACGGCATTATACCATCTTGATTTCACCAGAAAATACCCTACAAATTACTTGCAAAAATATTCCTGTAATTGTGGCAAAATATCTTAATTAGATTTTATTAATATATTGAAAGACCTCTTTTTAATGGCATACCCTGATCCCTTGGAAAGCCTTCTTTATGTCATATTGTATTTATAGTATTTCTCATATTCATAGTATTCCCTATATATTTGTCTCTTGTATGTACTCTAAGAATTATATTTTTATATATGAAAACATTTATTAAAGATTTACTATTGTAAAATACTTAATATGTGGTCTCTTAGAAAAAAATAAAGAAATTGAGAAATTTGAGTAGTACCTATAACTGAGATACGAGAAAATAATGAAAATTGTGAATTTTACGTGATTGGAAAATTACTAAAATAAATTTGAATATAAAATCTGATTTCTAAAAATAGAAAATTTATAGAAATTTTTCAAAATTCATTATTCCGTAATTTTATATAGTTAAAAAAGATTGAATTAATTGGGTAAATTCGTCGTTATTTTTTAAAAATTGTTGTACTTTACAAAAGTCATGAAAGGATGATGCTTCAGTGAAAAAAAAAAAAAAAAAAAAAAAAAAAAAAAAAAAAAAAAAAAAAAAAAAAAAAAAAGAATCATAAAAGATTTTATATCATTAAGAATTCAAACTTTTAAATAGAAAAACTTTCATATTAATATTACATACTTTTTATGGTAGATATCATTTAAATGGTACATTGATAGTATAGATAGTACAGAGTAATAGATTGTATAGATAGTACAGAGTAATAGATTGTATAGATAGTATAGAGTAATAGATTGTATAGATAGTATAGATTGTATAGATAGTATAGATTGTATAGAGTACTAAATAGAATTATGAAACAAATAGATAAAATACTAGATTCCCTCTTTTCCAAAGTATAATATATGAATATTTTAAACTGTAATATTTGAAGACATATAAGAATTTATACCATCTTTAACAAATTATACTCTGAAAAGTCAATTAGATAAAATATAATCATTTAATAACTCTATTCGTATATGAAGTAAGACAATATCACAATATCCTGAAATCTAGCTTCAATAATTCACAAATCCTGATACTCTTCGTTGATTAATATTTACTGCAAAAAAAATGACACGGACAGGAATCGAACCTGCAACCCTTTGATTTGGAATCAAAAGCTCTGCCATTGAGCTACCGCATCTTTATTGGTAGATAGAGGAGCATCTAAAATATACACTAAAGCTATAATAAAAAACCCCGTCAGCACTAACAACATCTTTATAAAAGAACGCAAATCAAAAACACAAACTCTCTTCCCAAATCGCACCAAATCCACTATCGATGAAAATACCACGGTGTCATAACTGCATATAACAAGCAAACTAACCCGATTTGGATAGACGTTTCAAGGTCCCCTCTCCACGCCAAAACAGTGCGAAAATAAAGAAATTCCGGCATACAACTCAAGGCACCACCGATCACCTACACCAACTACATCAAAACCTCCCCCCCAAAAAAAAAATTTCTTCTTCTCCTCCTCCTTTTTTTTCCCCCATTGTTTCATCCCGCCTGCCATGTCGTATAGGGGTAACTTCCAAAACCAGTTCCCAGCACCAATGGGCCAGCCGCCTAATATCGGCCCTGTTCGCCACCAACAATCCGGCGTGGAGAAGCTCGACGAAATATCCAAAAAAATCGAGTCTGCCATGGACCAGTACCTTAGCCCCTTGAAACCATACGTCCCTGCCATTGGTCGTTCTTTCATCGTGGCCACTTTCTATGAAGATGCCCTCAGAATCTTCACCCAATGGTCCGAACAAGTGTACTATTTGCACGTGTACCGGAAATTCTGGAAGTGGCTCACGGTGGTGTTCTTATTGGCTAATGTGTTGTTGATGTTGGCTGCTTCAACCCTCTTGGTGGCCCGCAAGCACACCATGTACGCCACTTGCGTGTTGGTTGGTGTGGTTTTCTTTCAAGGGGTTTTTTACGGCTTGATCTTCGATAGCCAGTTCTTGTTGCGTAACTTGTCCGTGGTGGGCGGGTTGATCTTGGCGTTCTCTGACTCTATCGTTCGTGATAAACGTGCATTGTCTATGCCTGGATTGCCTCAGTTGAATAATAAGGATAACAAGAAATACTTCTTGTTGGCTGGACGCTTGCTCTTGATCTTTTTATTCTTGGGCTTCGTGTTCTCCGCTACTTGGTCGTTTTCACGTGTTCTTGTCATTCTCGTTGGTGTGGCTGCCTGCACATCTATTGTTGTGGGTTACAAGACAAAGGTGTCTGCGGCTCTCTTGACCATTTTGTTGTTCTTGTATAATGTGATTGTCAACCAATTCTGGAAATACTCCAAGTTCAACGCCAACCGTGATTTCTTGAAATATGAGTTCTTCCAGACATTGTCCATTGTGGGCGGACTCTTGATCATCGTCAACGCGGGCGCCGGCGAGTTGTCCATCGACGAGAAAAAGAAGATCTACTAGTTACTTTTCATGAACTGTTGACACTTGCCCAATTCTGCCATCCACACTTCTGCCATCTGCCATCCGTACATCAATACATCTCTGCACTAACCCCGACACAAACTTAAACCCGTGCACCATTATAATACATCCGTGCACCAGGTACACTACATCGCACCAAATCGTAGATACTACCCATCACCATGGGCGAAGAGTCAAAGTGCCCCGTCGACCACACGCAACGGGCGACATGGATGCAGAAGATTACGGGAAAAACCGAAAATGGTAATGATTCTGGAAAAGAACCGTCCAATATGCAGGAAGCTTGTCCTGTGGACCACTCTGCACGTTCAAGATGGCTCTCCAGCGTGTCGGTGGAAAGCCAAGCGGGCCAGACGGCCAGTCAGCAGACGGTAGAGGCAGTGGAAATTGAAGGATGCAATTCGGATAAACTTTCTTCCGTTGCCCCATCTTCTAACGTGGATTTGCCCACCGAAAGAGAAACTTCCTCCATTCCAAGAACAAGCACACGTGACCACTGGGTTTATCCGCTGCAGAAGCAATTTTTCGATGCCATGAAGCGGAAAGAATGGAACCCGGCTGCTGCTGATATGAAAACCGTTGTTCCTATCCATAATCACGTGAACGAGTTGGCATGGAGACATATACTTAACTGGGAGCGTGCTCACGTGACCGAAGCCCAACGCCAGTGTGGAGGTATTTCACTTACGAGTTTCAAAGGTGATTCCAAGAAAATGACCCCTCGGGCCTGGGTGAAGCTGACTTTATTTGGCCAGGAACCTCCGTTTGACCGTCACGATTGGACGGTGGACCGGTGTGGGACCGAGGTTCCGTATGTGATTGATTTCTACAGCTCTGAGGCCGCCGGCGGCGTTTTTGTGGACGTCAGGCCAAAGATACAATCCTGGGAGGGTGCCAAGTTGCGTTTGGGTCGTGCCTTGGGGTGGAACTAGGAACTGGGCCGTTAGGGGCAGCTCCCGCACGTGCACAGCACGTGCATTCTTGATGATCATCACGCGCTACTCACGTGCACCATGTAAATAGTATACAGTACAAGTGAATTGACCAACCCGATTACTTCAAATTCAGGTGGCGAAAGCAGAAAATGATGTATCAGTAAAGACAAAGTAAATGATAATATCTACATAAAATGTCATCTGGTAGAATTAATTTATGTACAGCAGAGCAGGAAGATTACTTTCTGCCCATGAACTGGCCAGATTGGCCCAACTTTTGCATGTTTTCACCGACAGAAACGTTAGTTTCAAAATATTTAGAAACACAACGGTCCAAACAGAGAGCTTCATTTTTGTTGAGGTCACCTTCAGAGTAAGATTTGTTGATACACTTTGTGTGGCATTGTTCAACAAGAGAGTTGAACATACCAGTGACCATATCCAACTCAGCCTCAGCGGCCTGGATCTTTTGTTGGGAGGAGATTTGCGGTGTTCCGCCGAGTCCGAACATATGGGATGATATATGGGGAAAAAAAAAGAAAGAAAAAAGAAAAAAAAAGGGTAAGGTTGGAAAAGATTAAGGGGAGTGGCGGAGAAGATTGAGGAAATCGTTGCGGTGAAAATTTGCCGGGGGAGAATTTTTGGTGGTGTACGGGTGCGCACCCGCTTTTCTTTCTTTCTTTTTTTTTTTTTTTTTTTTTTTTTTCAAAAAAGATCACATTGAAGGAAAGATAAGATGGAAATGAGCACCAGTCATGACGGTATTAGAGCCCATTTCTTGACACCATTTACCAAAATGACTACCTTTTTCAGGTACAAGCTCCACCATACCATGACAGACGCAAATTTGTTTCCCCGCCATTGAACATGCCCCACCATAAATGCTCATTCGCGCGTTTCTCACATAATCATGATCCATAAGAACTTCCATCGCATCACGTGACATGCCTTCAGTTAAGTCAAAGAAGAATCTCATGAAGGTCCAAGTTTGAGTTTTGAGGTTCAATACCGACACTCGAAGGAGCGTTGGGTTGGTTGACGATAATGAGAACCGTGAAAGACGAGAAACATCGAATCTTGTACTGTGGTACGGTTGACGATCAAAATGACGTAAATAGTCATTGCAAAAACCACCGAAAAAGATCACGTACTCACGATTATCCTGACGGTAGAGCACTGCATGGTTATGGCACGTGCGGAGCTCTGCTTCCACCAATGGTGGGTTATCATTAGCTTTGTCAAATTGTAATTCTTCCACTAGTTCATCATCTGCAGGATCTTTTTCACTGCTGAAATAGTCAAAAGCGTAGGTTTGGAGTCGATGCCAGGAAAAAGATGCAAAATTGAAGAGGTAGATATCACTGCACACGTCATGGAGCTCGTTGACACCACCTTGCACTAAAAGACTCTTGTTTTCGAGGGTAAAATCCTCAAATGCCGTTTCCAGTCGTGCTGTAGACTTTTCACTAGTGGAAATAACCTCTCCTTGGGAATTAGTGCCTCCATTATTGCTTCCGGAAAATGATGAACAAGAAGCAGAAGTACCTGCACCAACTCCCATTGTGCAAAACTCACTAGTGGAATCGTTGCTGGCAAGCACGTAGGAGAAATAGCCTCGACGACTAGGCCATTGTGGATCTCTGCTGATATTGGAAACGTCAAACACTAATGCTTCTGGATGGAATCGAAGACATTTGGCATCATCAACCACAAGATCGATTCGAAGCATACGATTCGAGGCATCAAATCGGAGGAACCCATCGGGATTGTGGTAATGAACAAATCCGCCAAATAAGTAAACGGTGACGGAAAACACACCAGACTCAATGGCTGTATCTTTGATGGACTCCTCATAAACATGAGAGCCAATGGAATGGGAAGAAGACCCAGTACCTGCAGGAGCCACTTTAGCAAGGTTTCTATCGATACTTCCTGAGGCAGCGCTTGAATGAGAAGAAGAAGACTCGAGTGAATCTGTGGAACGAGAATTTGCAAGTGGAGAGCGAGATCTGACTGGAGGTCGAACTGGAGAAACTGATCTTGATGCAATAGCCGGTGCATTATGATGTGAAGTTGGTGATGTTGGCTGTGCACGATGCTGACGGACTTGACTAGAATATGTTCCATGTGGGGTAGCTGTTGATGCAGACGAATCAGATTGTGATGATGACAGCAGGCCAATATTGATATGAGAGGCAAAATGCCGATGAAGCAGAGTAGCATTGGCTGACCGATGCAGTCTATGAAAGATTCTTGCAGATTTCATAAGAACTGATGGTACTTTGACTCCAGAAGCAGCTGCCTTGGAAGCTGTTGACGTTCCAGAAGCCATAGATCCTGATGTTCCAGATGTTCCAGATGTTCCAGATGTTCCTGATGCAGTGGATGATATTGAAGCACTAGTGGAATTTCCGGGTTGATTTCCAGATTGACTTGCTGTAGTATTGGTAGCAGAAGCCGAAGGAGGGGCAGATTGGCTGGAGGCGGTAGCAGGAGCAGTTGCAGAGGCAGTTGCAGAGGCAGAGGCAGTAGCAGAGGCAGTAGCAGAAGGAGAGTCAGCCTCAGGAATCACATCATCTTGCATCACAGCATGAGGCTGAGCAGAAGGAACATCAATAGGCAGAGAATGACGAAAATAATTGGATGCAATAGCATTTCCGATGATCCCATGAAAGGAATGATTTTGATTAGTGGCCAAACGAACTTTTGAAAAAAGATTCGTCCGTAGGTCAAACACATAACCATCACGATTAAGATGAAGACGCTTGTGTACTAACCATCTGTTGATATCTTGACGATATTCAACTTTATCCACAACCACAATGAAACCTCCACAGAAAAACACGTGATTAGCTGCCACTCTAGTACCTTGCATTCCGCAAACGAATCCTGGATGATGTTTATTGCTTGCGGCAATAGCGGAGGCATGAACGGTACCTCTCATAGGGTTAAAAAGCACGAGGTCTTGGTTGTAGGTGGAAAACGGCGAGACAAGGGCTTCTTTGTTGATATGAGGAGGCATATGAGCGTTGAAATGGACGGAAATTCGAGAAGGATCTGTGTGAGCAGGGATACCTAGTCTTTGCAATGCTGCAGTAGGATTAACGGTTAAACCGCCGAACATGACAATGACTTCGCCGAGATCAAAATGCGTTTGGTAGCAGAAATGGTTACTTTCACCACTGACGCCTCCCAGTCTTGAAAGAGAGAAGCTTGGTAGTTGGAGAAACCCGGAAAAAGCCGAAGCATCACCGTCACGCTTAAAGTATTGTTCGGGCAGTTCGTTCAGTTTGCCATGGTTTGGTTTCGGGGGAGCAATTTTTTCTACTGGAGTCTCTTTAGCTCCAGGAATTTGTACTTTTTCAAGAGTCACCACAGGCAGGAAATTCTTTTCCTTATTTTCTTTGCGTCGACTAAGAACGGATTCTGATGGTTTATATGAAACCATTGAAAACGGGAGTGGAACGCCATGATGCCAACCAGAGACATTGGAGGAGAGAAATTCTCGATCTTTTCGATTGATCTCCAGTAAACGATGGAAGTCGGAGTAATCATTATCTAGTGGGGAGAACATTTGGAAGCAGATAATCCGTAGAAAGTGGCGCTTAATTTAATAAGCGTTTGACGATCTCCAATAAAGGATTTCGAAATTAGATGGAACCAGAATTGAATAGGATCAAATTGGATGAAATTGGATAAAATAGAAAGGAATTATTGGGAATTGGAAAAATTGGGGAGTTTTCTTCAATTTTTTTTTTATTTTTTTTTTTTTCAACTGCCGTGGTAGTTGATGATGTTTCTTATTTTGCCGAACCATCACCCCTCGAGCGCGAGCATACCTGCACGCTTGTTCAGAAAGATCCGAGTGGGCTTATTTTAACCATTGTTCGGAATCACCAGATTTGGAAAATAAGTCATTAAGTGAGAAGTTTTGATCCTTTTTTTCCAATCGTATTTTTCATCACTTCCGATTTCTGCTCTCTCCCATAATCTCCTTCTCCTAAGAAAGCTCTGCTTCTTGATCCCCACGGCAACAAATATGGGGTACCAGGAACAACCGCGCAATATCATTTCATATCACGTGATATGACTTCTGAATCATGGCTTTCTTTAGAATTTATATGATTCAGCATTCTCCTCTAATAATCCATCGGCTTCTTCAGAAAGTTCTAGCCATGAAACCTCTTTAAAAAAATCATCTTTTCTGGTAGCACACTTGAAATCCTCAACTTTATCACTTAAAACAAGCAAACAAATGGCATCAAATCCTCCTGCTCCCGGAACAACTCCTCCAAGACACCCATTGATGGCTCCACAACGATCGAGAAGCTCAGTTTGTTGACAAGGTTCAATGTCTGCACCTGTTTTCTCTGTAAGAACACGAAGACCAGCTCTAATTTCGTCTAAGGCCAGCGAAAGAACTGATTTCGGAGTATCAGGGCGATTATGGAGAGCAGCCAATTGGCTTATGAACTCAGTATTGGCCGAATTAATCCTCTCATAAAGCTCCTCGCCTTCTTGTTTGTTGCATTGTTTCCATGCAAGTACTTTGGACACCAATTTAGGAGTCTCAGAACCAGCATGAACATCTCCCATAATTAAGGTAATCCCATTGGGCAAAGCACATTTTTCGTGATTCATGGTCCACTCTGAACCAACAACAGCTCTAAGACTCTCTGTTCTGGAAGAATTCAGTGGTGTTCCCAAAAGATGGTCTATAGTGGAAGGAGGGAATCTTTGGTAGATAATGGAACCGTAAACAGCGGCAGCAACGTCAAAACCCGAACCAATTTTTTTTTGAGCTTCACAATGAGCAATTTGAGCCACATTATGAATGATAGTGGTTAATTCAGAAAGTGACTTCCCAAGAAGTTGGGTCAACAATGCACACGTGACCACAGAAACAAGTCCAGCAGAAGATCCCATACCAGTTTTGGCCACTTTCTCAATAGGAGCATCGTGGAAAAGAAACGTATGTTTCCCATCGGCGGAAGTTTTACCCACTGTATTCTGTTGGGTATGGTAACCTGGATCGGAGAAAAGCGTTATTTTCAAAGCAACAGGATCTTTTGGAACGACATAATCAAGAACTGTACGAAGAGTGGCTTCAAGAAAGGGGTTTTTGCGAGATTGAGTTTCTTTAAACGACACAGTTTCACCATGGGAAAGTTGATACTCCCAAAAACCACCAAATTGTGGCGAAGAAACGGAAACTATCGATTCTTTGACATCAACAGTTTCCACAACAGCGTGCATTCTTGCACTAAGCGCCGTAACATAAGCTTTAAATTGAGGATCAATTACAAGATATCCACCAGCTAATAATGCTTTTCCTGGGGCGCTAAATGCTGGCATTTTGGAAAAGGAAGGATATAAATTCTGGGATATATTGAAATCTGGGAAAATTTAAATTCTGGGATATTCTAAAATACTATGATCTTGGATAAAGATAATATTTTATTCAATATGTATTCTTCATATATTGATAGAAAGAAAGTAGTAGGAATCTCGCTTTGATAAAAAAAACTGCAAAACATCTATCGCGTCTCATCCTGCATATAAACTAAAGATGCTGGTATGATATTAAGGGATATGTGGAGGCTTAACTAGGGAATACCGTCAATTGATTGAAGTTTGAAACACTCCTATAGCTAAGGGGGCGCTATCAGTTGCCTCTTATAGTAGCGTTTCCGGGATTATGTGACATGCACGTGACTCTCACGTGACTATACATATAAAGGTGTATAATTCTGCTTGGCGTGGCGCTTATAGTATTCCATAATATACATGTATCTGCAAACAGACAGTGAGGGAAGAACCCGTGAAGTCATTAATACTAGGATGCTTGTAGTATATGCAGGACATCGAATTTGCAGCCCATAAACTAAAACTCGCGGTAAAGAAAATCAAGGAGTAGAAAAACCAACTACTTCTTTTTCCTACGAGGTTTCTCTAATTTCAATTTTTTCTTCTTTTTAGTGGGATCTTCGAAATGAAAACAATAGGAATTATCGGTCTTGGCGATATGGGCGCTCTTTATGCTCAAACATTCTCAAATGCCGGATGGAAAGTGGTTGGTTCAGATAGAGAAGAAAGATTTGAAGAAACAAAGGCCAAATTTGCCAATTCTAAATTCACCGTTGTGCCTACAGGCCACCATGTTTCACGAGTGGCTGATTTTATCATTTATAGCGTTGAAGCAGAGAATATTGAAGCCATTGTTAAAACTTATGCTCCATCAACAAAAGTGGGCGCCATTGTTGGTGGACAAACCAGTTGCAAAGGTCCTGAAATCGCCGCTTTAGAGAAGCATCTTCCTCAAGATACTTACATTATTTCATTGCATTCTCTTCATGGCCCAAAAGTTGATCCAACAGGCCAACCACTTGTTCTTATTCGCCAACGCGCCACTGATGGTCATATGTCATTTGTTGAGGAAGTAGTGGCGTGTTTACACTCCAAAGTGGTTCATCTTTCCGCCGCTGAACACGACAAAATCACCGCAGATACTCAGGCTGTTACTCATGCTGCATTCTTATCTATGGGAGTGGCATGGAAGGAGAGCAATCAGTATCCTTGGGAGACGCCACGATGGGTCGGAGGCATGGAGAACGCCAAGATCAACATCTCCCTTCGAATCTTTGCCAATAAATGGCATGTTTATGCTGGCTTGGCCATCACCAATCCTTCTGCACATGGACAGGTGCAGCAATATGCTAAATCAGCCACTGAGCTTTTCACCTTGATGATTCAAGGTCGCAAGAACGATCTTTCTGAAAGGTTAGCCCAGGCTAAGGAGTTTGTTTTCAAGCATACTGTTGATCACGAGAATCTTCTTTTGGATGATGCCATTCTTGAGCGGTTTTCATTACTGAAAACACCTCCTGGTGGCTCTGCTCAGCCCAACTCACATTTATCCTTGCTTGCCATTGTTGACAGTTGGCATAAGCTCGGAATCATCCCATATGATCATATCATCTGCTCTACGCCACTTTTCCGCATCTTCCTTGGTGTCACCGAGTACCTTTTCAATACTCCTGGACTTCTTGATGAATGCATTGATGTGGCAGTCAACGACCCTTCCTTCCGTCATGATGATCTTGAGTTCACATTGGCTGCACGAAAATGGGCCGAAATCATCAAACGTGGTGATTATCACTTATACAAGGCTACGTTTGAAGATACGCAAAAGTTTTTCACTCCCAAGATTGCCCATGCTAATGCTATTGGGAATGAAATGATAAAAACCATTTTACAGCGTGTCAAGGAGCGGGAGGCATGAGCCGGTGGAAAATTGAGGAAAATATGCTTACAGTATATGAGTCGTTGACGATCAAGTCATTATTGTGATTACAACTGCTCGTCTTTAATCACATCCATGAGCCAGTCCAACCCTTCAGTGAGACCTTCACCACGGACGGCACTAGAGGCAACAATACTCCATGATCTGTCTTTTAGATCCGTTAGACTGAGAGCCTGCGATACTTCAGCGGCAGACATGGCGCCAGGCTGGTCCTGCTTATTGGCAAATACCAAAAGAGCGCTATCTAGCAACTCTTCCTCCTTCAACATAGTGTGAAGCTCCTTGCATGCTATATCAATTCTATCCTTGTCGGTGGAATCAACGACAAAGATTACTGCGGCGGTGTTGCTATAATAGCATCTCCAATATGGTCTTATGGAAGTCTGGCCGCCGAGATCCCAGATATTGAGCGTTAAGTTTTTATACTTTAACGTTTCGACATTGAATCCAATGGTTGGCTTTGTTGTCACGATTTCTCCCATTTGCAACCTGTACAAGATGGTGGTTTTACCTGCACCGTCGAGACCCAAGATGAGGATTCTGATTTCTTTTTGAACTCCCCAGAGTTTTCCAAAGATATTCATAAAACTGAGTGCCTGGCCCATTGTTTAATTTTTGGATTATATGAGATTTGGCCAATGGAATGCTAATTTGGTACTCTAGTTGGAGAGTTGGTTTTGTTGACCGAGGGGGATCACTATCTGTGATTTTTTACCGTGCGAAACACGACCTTAAGAAAAAGAAACAAAAGAGAAATTTTGAAACAAGGCAAAAAAAAGGAAAAAAAAAAAAAAAAAAAAAAAAAAAAAAAAAAAAAAAAAAAAAAAAAAAAAAAAAAAAAAAAAAAAAAAAAAAAAAAAAAAAAAAAAAAAAAAAAAAAAAAAAAAAAAAAAAAAAAAAAAAAAAAAAAAAGAAGAAAAAAATTCTAATAATAATGAATTCGATCAAAAACGGATAAAACCTCGGATAAATTGAGTTTATAGATTCTTGAATTTTTTTCTGATTTTACTGGTTTAAGTAGGGCTTGGCGCTTACCGCGCTCTCTTTTTTTTCTCTCTCTTTCGCCACGCCACCATCTTTGGCCCCGCGTTTCTCCTCTACCCGTCAAGTCACATGACTACAATATAGAAAATATGACATGAAACATCCATCAAACATTAGTAAAATAAACCTGACACATTCATGTCACGTGACGCACAAACAACCGAGACTCTTGTTTCACATATGTTTCATCTTAGGGGAGGCTCCATTAGCGCATACAATTTAAGTTCTATACATACTGCAAAGATCACCTGCAATGCAACAAACGGCTGCAAAACTTTTTAATAAAGATGAATACGCAGAATTATCAAAGATCCTGTTGAAACTGTATAATGCACTTTCCACAGTATAAGTACCCCCGTCGCCCGCCTTTTTTTTTTTTTTTTTTTTTTTTTTTTTTTTTTTTTTTTTCTTTTGTTTTTCTTACTCTCTAAATTCAATATATCCAAAAATCAGTACATCCATCAAATTCTATACAATTTATCAATAATCCAATAATTTACCCATTAATCATCGTTGATTTTCCATTAATCATTCATGAATCGCCCAATATATGGTATTCTAGATTCCGGTGTACGGGTGTTTGAAACCAGTACATCCTAATGAATCCTGATGAATCCAGATATTGAGTACCCATGGAAGGTATACAAAAAATAGAGTAATATTGCCAGGCTCTGATTGCTTTAGAAGACCCACGTTTGAACTAATGGCTATCCAAGACAAGATACTATATGATATGGTGTGCGGATGTTGCAAAACATCCGTACATCCCAGAGGATCTAGAGAATCGCCCATCAAAGACAAAAAAAAAACAAAAAAAAAAAAAAACAAAAAAAAAGAAGACAGTGTTTTGTTCTCTATAGTCTTTATACCAAAACTCTATTGTTGTTTATGGTACGGTAATTATGGTGCTAATGTGTACAAGTGCAAACCTACATATAACACGGTGTACGGATGTGACATAGCTCACCCCACAAAGAATCAGTCAAATTATAAATCATTCAACAAAAGAAAGCAATGTCGTCACCACGAGGAATTCTCAGAAATAAAGATGAATCGAAAACATCACCAAATACTCAAGGAGAACTTGATCGTCAAGAAGTGATCAGAAACACCAGATTAAATGCACAATTAAATGCTGATAGTTCAAAGGGGGATAAAATAAGGGCCAAGATTGCCGAAGTTAAAGGAGAAGATAAAAATTCTGATCATTTGAAATGGGATGAAATAAATTTATACAAGACTGAACAAGAGAAAGCTGCTACAATGAAGATTGATGAGCCAAAAACTCCTTATGAGGGAGGTTTTAATCCTGAAGGAGAATATTATCAAAATGATGATGATGAAGAATCCATTCCTCTGTTGTCATTGGGCGAGGGACAATATGAGGAGGAAGCTCCTGAAGAGCCTGGTGAATCTGGTTCTGCAGAGCCAGATGAAGCAGAAAAAGAATCTGCGGTTCCAGAGGAAGAACAAGAACCCGAAGAACAACCACTAAGTGCAGAGGAAAGGCATAAGAAGTTTGAAGAAATGCGGAAATCGCATTATCATATGGCAGGAAATCCTTTAAAGCAAAAAATTGAGGTTTCCGATGATGAGGAATAGCTACAACTGTAAGTAAATAATCTAGGATGTACTGATGTAGATGTACCTGTACTTATTGAGCAAAGTACTTAAGATGAGCAGGGTTAACAGATCCAGAAGCAGTCAAGTCACCCACAACAGCAACAATGGCATTCTTAACCTCACCAGCATCTGCAGAAGCCTTGGAGGCAAGATCAGCCAATTGAACATCAGTCAATTTCTCAAGCAACAACTCCATATCAGCGTCAATGGCACTTGAAGAGCCTTCATCACCAAAGTATGCCTTTTCTTTACCCAATCCTCTAACGGCTCTCTTATTCTTCTTCTTAGCAGCCTTGGCAGCTTCCTTATTCTTCTTAGAGTCAGCTTTTTGCTTAGCTTCCTCTTCAGCAGCGGCCTTCTTAGCGGCTTCTTCTTCAGCCTTCTTCTTAGCGGCCTCCTCAGCGGCTTGTCTAGAACCAGCACCCTTTTCCCACTTCTTTCTCTCCTTTTCGGCCTTAATAGCCTCCTTGTATGCCTTGATACGTGGGTCCTCATTCTGGGCACGTGACACCATGTCAATAACACGCTTATTGTCTTCTTGCTTCAACTTCTTTCTGTTAGAGATATTCTTGCGCTCAATGTATCTCTTGTGGTCTCTGTTGGCAGTGTCATCAGGAACGTCCTCATCCTTGAACTCAAAAGACCTCCAAGAGTCGAAGTTCCCCCAGAACTTGTAAAAAGCATCCACTTCCGCCTTTGGAGTATCAGGGTTCCCCAACAAAGGAACAGGTTGCTTCTTGGAGAAATGAGCCTCGGTCTCGAAAACTGGACCCCAAGCCTCGAAAAAGTCGTATTCGGTCTTTGGTGCAGGTGGAGACACCGTGGCGTTAACATCCACAGAGTCAAATTGCAATCTCTTCAAAGGATCCATCATGATTTCAAAAGCTTTTTGAATAATCTTAAAGAAATCATCCTGGTCCAACCCGCCAGCAGCAGATTTCTTATCAGGGTGATGCTTCAAAACTTGCTTTCTGTGAGCCCTTCTGATTTGATCCTCAGTAGCTCTCCATCTTAAGTGGGAAAGTCCCAAGACTGCATATAAATCGGCACTCTTCCATTCACGAGGATCATGGGCCAACAATTCTGCTGATTGTTGTTCGTCGCCCAAATCGTCGTCGTTGTTTTCTTCGATTTGCTTGACGTTCTTTTGCGCCTCCAATTTTTCGTATTCTGACCAAGTGTGGCCTCTTTGAGTTCTAGTGGCGTGGGCCAAAAAGTATCTTCCCACAGGTTCGATTGGGCGACGCACGGGCGCCGAAAATGGCTTAACTGACTCAAATGCTGGGGTTTTAGACCCGGAGAGCGATGGCAACACAATAGACATGGTTGATTAAAAGAGAGAAAGAAGAAAAAAAAAAAAAAAAAAAAAAAGTTAAGTAGAAGAGTTGATGATCGCGCCCAATGTGCAGGCAATAGATCTCGTGATACAGATCACGTGACTAAATGTCTCTGCGATAAATAATCGGAAAAACTTCCCTGTCCCACGCAGTGTCGCGTGGGGGAATCATGTCGCGAGGGGATCATGCCGCGAGGGGATCGTGGAGGTGGCTGCAAAATATTTGACAGAATTCCCCACTACCCTGCAATGCAACGACATTAAATGTAAAATTCCCCCGCCCCCTTATCAAAACATGAAACATTATCGTTTGCTCTAAAATATAAATAGGAGCTACTTTCCCGCCATCCGCCCGCAGCTCCTCCAATAAATCCCCCCAGAACCCAAAAAATTATGGAAGTTGATCCACCAACCTCCCTCAACTTCTCCATAATTCGCATAGCCCAAATCCCCCGAAACCCCATAATTTGAAGAAATTGACCCACCAACCACCCTCAACTCCTCCATAATCCGCACAACCCAAATAGCAACAATCTTTCTTTCTCTCGTTCCCGAATTCTCTCGGAAATATTAAGAATCTATATACGAACTAACTAAGAAGTTATCGATTATCGACAACCTTAATACCAATCAAGAGTATTCTCCAGATTTGAAGAAACCCAAGTGGGTATACCTACGAGAGAATAAATAAAAAAAAAAAAAAAAAAAAAAAACACCAACACCACCATCAACATAAACACCGCCATCAACAACACAACAACACAACAACACAACAACACAACAACACAACAACACAACAACACAACAACACAACAACACAACAACACAACAACACAACACCACCATCAACATAAACACCACCATCAACATAAACACCACCATCAACATAAACACCACCATCAACATAAACACCACCATCAACAACACAACAACACAACAACACAACACCACCATCCAACTTCCATCGATGGAATAATTAACACATTTAAAGACAAAGCAAATTAAAAACGGCGCCAAAGGCACCATAAATCCGCAATAACCCACTTATAAAAATAATATTTCCAATCCATTGACCCTACAAAGCCAAAATGGTTGTTCTCGCCATCAACCGTCACTAGAATAAAATAGACTCCTAGGAAGTCAATTTATGTTCTAGCCAAGTCATCAAAGACAAGCAATGGTGTGATCAACAAGCGTCGACTTCTTATTGACAACATCGAGAACAAAAGAGCCAACAGAAAGAGAATATACGGGAACGAGAGAAGGAGATTGTGCCTAATGAAGAAAAATTCAGGGAAAGCGCTGAATTTATACTTTTTGATTTGTGTTTGTGTCATTGAATCTGTTTGTGTTTGTGACAATGCATACGCAAAGAAAATCACTGCACAATTCGGACATGAACGTGGTCATGATATTATTATCTTTCTGTTGTTTTAATTTGTTCATTTTATCATTATCATTATTTATGCATTCAGATCGCCGGCAACCGCCATATCTAATACTTCCACAGAACCTTCACCCTTTTTCAAATCAGAACCCACTCCCTGCAAAATATCGACAATATTCTTATAATTAGAAGGATCAATGACCGCTATAACTTCGAATAATTTATCCAGTTGTGAAGTATCCTCAATCTTGTCTAACAAAGGAGCTAAATGTTCATCAAAAACTGATTGAACACGTGCTAAAAGCGTGACTTTAACCTTCATTTGGGCTCTTGCAATTGGCATCAATTGTTCAGAAATCAACAATTTGATCGCCTCAAGAGCTTGTGTCTTGGCAGGTTTATTAGGATTAAGGTGGAATTTAAGTTGATTCAAAGCTTTTTGAATCATTGATGGTGGATAGCGTTTCTTGGATCTTGGATTTATACATTTTGTGGAAATCAAATTCAAGAATTCATTTTGTTTCTGTTGCAAATTGGCGCTTCTTTCCTTTTCATTCAATTGAATCTCACCTTTATCCAAAATTTCAAGAATAATCTCATCATGATTGGTCAGTCCAAACCCAGCAAGCAAATCTTCATTATTGGCAACTTGGCCTTTGGAAACGTTTATGAAAACTTGCGGAATTTGAAGGACTTCATCTAAATCCTTCTCCACACGTTGGCGCCAATCTTGAACTTTATTTTGATAACAAGCAATTTCAAACCGCTTTTTGCCTTTCTTCATCCGCACAAGCGATACATTGGTAAGCTTGATCTGCGTGTTGGGCTGGTTAATCACCGCCATGTTTGTTGCCACTGATACACTGAGATAGGTGATGACCTTAAATACAGGTACTGTATATAAGATCACGTGACGTTATCAACAAGTAACCAATGAATCCAACACAGAGGAATTCGAAGACAGCCGAAAGTCTATCAATAGCTTAACGTTGAAGTTGAGAAGGTGTCTGTGAGATTCTATATAACTATTGGTGTTTGTATACACTTTTGATCTTGTCTCGATGTATATAATGTGTTTAAGCTAGGCTGTAGGGGACCTGATTATGAATATATGAATATTTACTCAAACAGATAGATGACATGGATGTAATAAAGATATAAATAAATAAATGATTACGTAACCATTGGTGCTTGATTATATAATCAATCCTTGGTACCATGATTACATAATCGTTGGTGCCTGTTTTATAATCAATCCTTGATATCGAGATTACATAATCAATTGGTGTATGATTACATAATCAATAAAGGAAGTATATTAGACTATTTGATAAGCAAAATATCTAGTACTAATATATATTCTATAATATGATATAGTAGTATTATTTCCTTTCAAAGAAAAGGGACAGGAATCTGGTTCTTAATCATACTCTTCTTATTAAAATTTTGCTATGTCTTTATTATATATAAGATATAAATATATATATAGATATATAGTATATAAATATATAGATAGATATATATAGTATATAAATATATAGATAGATATATATAGTATATAAATATATAGTATATAAATATATAGATATATATATATATATATATATTTATATTACAATTTAGTAAAATAAAAAAATTTAATATAACATAATAATGTGAATTAGCAGATATTCGTAAACCTAGATATAGCTTTTAAAGTAAAAGATTTAGTTTCAATTATAGCTAAAATAAGTACTTATGGTAACGGTAGGAACAAATAATGCAAAAAATCCTAAATCATATTTAGCAAAACTGTTATTGTTATTTCTAATCATAATAATACATTTGATGATGTTATCTATTAATTGTGTAGATATTACAAATAAATTTGCAGTTAAAATTGAATAATGAAAATATTAATGGAAATATCCACCTCCTATTTAACTTTTCCATGTTTATATTGTGTCTTTTATTGCATCTGTTTGTACTTATTTAATGATTGTTTATTAACTTATATAATATACTATATTATAGAATATACTATAAGCTTAATACTAATATTATATAATATACTATATCATATAATATACTATATCATATAATATACTATATCATATAATATACTATTTACATATGATATACTATATATTAAGTAATTTATTAACTTAATGCTAATGTTAATAATGGTTTATTTATAATTGATCTAATATAATATAGTATATATACTATACAATTCCGATTGTTATAGTATTATGATATACCACATATCACTAATAATGATATTGATTAGGACTATTTATCACAATTAATCTTTTTAGCTTTTTAGTAAATAAAAATTTTTTTACTATTTATCACTAACAGAATTATTACAATTGTATCGGTACATTATACTATATCAGTACATTATACATATCAGTACATTATACATATCAGTACATTATTCTATATCAATAATATACAGTTTCTCCATTCTCCTAATTCTTATAATACTTATAAATTACAAATATAATATTATCGATAAAATTTAAAAGTTGTATACTAAATATTACAACTATATACTATAAATACTAAATATGGTTATTATATGTATAATTTTATCGTACATTTCATTACATAAACTTATATTGTATGAACAGAATATATCTATATATTACTTATGATCATCCAATCCACCTGGTTTAAAAAGAACGAGTTTATATGATTACATAATCTGTCTCATTTCTGATTATGTAATCAGAATAAATACTCAAAAGATGGTGATGATAAAAGCTGTAGATTTCAATAGTCAGGAAGACTTCAAAGAAGTTTCTATGATTATGTAATCAGTATTCCAATGTATAGTTAGAATGTAAGAACTAGAATGTATCAGATGTGGTTGCCATGTAGGTTATACCTGATTATGTAATCAGTTAAATCCATCGAGAAGTGAATTAGATGATCACGTGATGTGTAGAATGGTCAATTATAAGAAAAGTATATATAACCAAAAATTTAAGTATATTTTAGTTGTTATTGTATTTTAACTAACTATCACAAGAATTTTTTATTTTATCAAATTTACTTTATATTCTATATCATACTCTACCATAGAACTATATAAATATTGTACCTTTGATTACGTAATCTATTATTATAAAAATGTTTTTAACACAATTTATCCGAGTTCGGAAAAAACCTTTAGAATACTCGGAAAAAACCTTTAGAATACTAGAGCCAGTAAAAAAAGCCATAATTAAAGAATCATCAATTCAAGGTCCCATTTCCATTTTCGAAGAATGTATAGATATTGATTTCGATTTTTTATTCTCAATTTTCTTTTAAAACCACAGAAAATAATCAAAAATTTATATGTTTATAAAAATTTATACGTGATTTCGAAGATGAAGAAAGCTAAATCTTGATTTAATAAAACCAATAATCATATAAACTTATAGGTATAATGGGTTCAATTAGATTAAACAGAATATAAACATTAACTCATAAATTCTAACAAATTGTATGAATGATTATTTAAGAAGTAATAATATGAATAAAAAATATTCTATTGAAATTTCCACCTTTTGCTTCTCGTATTTTAATGTATAAATATGATTATATATAGTTTACGAGTTTTTCTTTTTGATAATATTAGCAATATATACTTTTATAGTATATTCAGAGATATTGTAAAAATTGGCAACATAAAAGGAAAGTTTTAAAAATAAGCCTTTTAAGTTTTCTTATATGATATTTGTTTACTTATAAACATTTCAATAATACTGATTTATTATCACCAATAATAATGATAATGGTAATCATTAAAAATTTGATTACAAGTAGTTTTTGGTCATTATACTGTATATAAATAAACACTTATTTCTTTATCCCTATATACCCTTATACCTTTATGCTATATATCTACCTATATATCTTCCTATATCTATAGATATACCTATATGGCCAGAAGACAGTGATATTTTATATACATAAAATAGAAAATCAATGGTATATCTGGCTCATTGACAGGCTACAAAGAATGAATCTTCTTGATTACGTAATGAATTCAGCATGATTACGTAATCATTGCAGTGAACTATAGCCAATTTCAAGAGAAGTGATTAGCACCATTGAAGTGCTGAAAGGCCCAGGAATCAGATGATGCCCTTTATATGGTGATTAGGCTCAATTTGTCTCTTTTTGCTGAGGGGATGGATAACCTGGGGTAAGCTGGTGTACGGATGTTACGTAAGCAGAGATAGAAGTCCATAGTCAATTAGCGGGAATTTTACAATAAGTTGCCATACCATAACTGTACTAAATCAACGATTATGCAATTAAGACAGCCGATTCCTCGGAGGCCACGAGAAACACCACATGAACTACTGATTATGTAATCAAGTTCAAAATGAAAGACCTGATTATGTAATCAGTTTAATCATGAATTATTGGCAATATTGCTTTAATGTTTAGACTCATACTGATTTAATTTGCCGATTCCATACTACACTATTATACTATACTACTATAGTATACTATAATATACTATACTACTATACTATCAGTGATTACATAATCAAGTATATATTGATTACATAATCAGAGAAAATATAAGTTTGACATTATTTTATCGATGAGTTTGAGAAATTTTCAGAATTTGCTGATCTCTGTTACCATTCACCTAAAGCTATGCTTTTAACTTATACTTTTGTAGCTAAAGTATATCTTATATGCAGGAATCTCTATAATTTGTGGTGAATGTCGTGATTATAATATATATATATATAATACGAAAAGATCCTTAATGGCTATATTTTAAGATCAATATATATCCTATACTAGTTTTAAACGGTGTATATATTAAATGATATAATAATGATAAAAAACTCTATCAAAATATAGAAAATAGAATAAGCAACCATAAGCAAAACAGAAAAGGCTCTAAATAAAATACTGAATTAGTAAACAGATATTAATTTTCAATTTAAATAAATAATTAATTAATAGAACTTTTTTATATGAACTTGGAATAACTGATGATGTTTAGATTATGATGTGATTACGTAATCTGGGTGCAAATGTTCGAGTAATACTATCTTTATGCTACAGCCAAATTCAGTATCTCCATCCACAGACTTAATTGTTTTGAGTAACTTAAATATAATAATCTATTCCATAATGGTAAGTTTTTAGCTTAAGATTTTAGTATTCTTACCTTATACTTAGGACATTATGTAAAACATCGGTGCACCAGTACACCAGCATCAGCACACCAGTACACCACGATTTTGCAACAATCTCTACAATATCCTTTAAACAGGCGTATAATAACGTAAACAAGCGTAAACAAAACAATTGAAATCAAAACTTTTTTGGATGTTAGGGTAGGACACGTCTTCTTCGAATTCCGAGGGTCTAGACCTCGGAATGTAGGATATTGTACCCTCGGAGCCTTGGATAGGGATAAAATGGTAACCTTCACTTCTCTCGGCTCCTCGGTGCCCTCGGAGCCTCGGCCTCAACCCTTAAACACAACCTTATAGGTAGCAATCTCAAATCCCTTTAAGGAAATTCTAACCGAGCTGTCCTGCAACTCAATTTCTTCACCTTGTTCTTCTAAAGCATTTGTCCGGAAAACCTTATCCACAGGCAAACGGCCAAAATGAAGTTTTCCTGTAGCCAGACCACCAAGAGCTTCATAAACACGAACAACGGCAGCTTTCTGACCTTTATTTTCCACAGCGATATTCTCATAGTTGTTAATATCCTCATCATTTTCTGCTCTTTTGACATTGGATAAAACTAAAGAATCTTCACCGGTCAAAGAAATAGTCAGTAAAACATCAGAAACCCGGTCCGACTTTCCTGATGCGGACAAAAGTGGGAAATTGAAATTATGCGCCAAATGAACAGTATCCATGCCCAAAGATCCTTTATGAGGATAAATAGCATAAGCAAAATCATGTGATCCCATATCTGCTTTATCATCAGGAGCCTTTGGAGCTCTTAAAAGAGATAACCGGAGCAAATTCCCATGAACAGCAGCTCCATACTTAGAATTATTCATCACAGAAACTCCATAATTGTGTTCGGACAAATCAAAGAATTTATGATGACAAACTTCAAATTTGGCTGTATCCCAAGAAGTATTATAATGAGTAGGTCTTTGAGTAATACCAAATTGCGTCTCATACAGAGCAAATTGAGGCGTAGAAACCGTCACAGGGAATTGCACCTTCAAGAATTGGTAGAATTCATGCCATTCCACGTGAGCAGAAAACTTGATAAAGTTATTCTGTGCCAATGAAGTATTGCCAGTGATTCCTTGGATTGAAATGGTTGTTTCAATGTATGATTTTTCCAGGATTTTGTGTTTAACCACGAGTTTAGACTCCAATGGGTGGCTTGTAGAAGAAACAACTTCACCATTTTCAAGAAACCGGAATTTTTCAAGTGAATAAAGTTCAGTATCCCAAGCTGGGAAACTTAATGGCTCATCATCGAAGAGGACCAATTGGTTACCTCCACCGGTTGAATTTTTAGTACAAGAAGTGTCGATAATTTCTCTATCGGCAACCAAATCCACAAGTGATGTCAAAACACCGTTGTTGTTAATTTTGGCCTGGATTAATCCATTGCCTAACACGTAAACACCGGCTTTTTTATCTTTTTCAATAGAAGCAGGATGTTTAAGATCATCTTTGCGGATAAACCTTCCTGATTCGGTATTAAATCCGAAAACAGTAGCATGAGACCCTTTATTCTTGATCACATCATGATCAAGTGAGTTGATTTTGTCATTAGCCACTTCCAAAAGCTCAATTCTATGCCATGGCAAAGTATTGACTGCTGTAACTTCTTCGTTTTCGGAATTTGCAATCTTTTTCAATGCTTTTTCCAATAATTTATCCACTTTCTTCAATACTCCTTGCAACTTAGGTTTAACCTCTTCATAATAAACCATTCCAATGCAGGATCCAGGTAAAACATCATGGAATTGACATAATGCAATATCTTCCCAAAGACCACGGATTTCTTCAGCTGGGTATTCATAATTGTGGGTTTTATCCACAGAAAGATAAGTTGCCAATAATTCAAGATCGTGCATCTTAACTTCAGCTTGACGCATCCATTTTTTCACATCTGCTTGTGTAGTATAAGTACCACGGTGAAACTCCAAATAAACTTCACCAGTCCAAGTTGGAAGTGATCTTCCTTGATCAGATTTTTCCAAAATATCATCATAAAATTCATCCACAGTGTTACCAATATGAACAGAAGGAATTGAAGCATTTGTATTGGCAATTCCTCTGCATCTTCTTAATTTCTCCAACATCTCTTCTGTTGGACCTCCACCACCATCACCATATCCATAAAGCAAAAGACCAGTAGGAACATCACGTAAGTTCTTATGCTGACCTTGAGATCTAACAACATCACCAAAATGTGCCATAGCAGTATAAGTATTTGCAGGAGGCATATGAACCAACATTTGGGAACCATCGATACCTTTCCAATTAAAAGTTGTCAAAGGGAATTGGTTAATATTGTTCCAAGAAAGTTTTTGTGTTAAAAACCGCTCAATACCAACAATTTGACAAATTTGTGGAACTTGGGACAGATATCCAAAAGTGTCAGGTAACCAAAAGATATTTGAAGTGAAACCAAATTCATCCAACATAAATCTTTGACCCAAGAGGAATTGACGAATTAATGATTCTCCTGAAGGCATATTGACGTCATTTTCAACCCATGAACCTCCAATAGGTAAAAATTGGTTTCTAGCAAAAGCTTTTTTGATTTTTTCCAAAATCTCCGGGTGGTCCTCCTTTAACCATTTAAATTGTTGCATTTGAGATGCCACAAACACATATTCTGGGTATTCAGAAGCAATTTTCAATTGAGTAGTCCATGAACGAACAATTTTCCGTCTGGTTTCAGCAAATGGCCATAACCACGCAGTATCAATATGACAATTTCCAACACCATAAACGTCAATTTTCTCTAAAGGATTCTCTGCATAAACACCATCAGAGTCACGATCACCACCCAAAAATTTAGACGCCAATTCACGACAGCGACCAATTGATTTCCGATCATTAGCATCAAAAGTATCAATAATTTCATTAGCAATCAGGGCAGCCTGATACTTATTCCCACCACCGGGTAATTCACGTGCTGCATCAGATAAGATCCAGAAATCCCAATATAATTTTCTTGCTTCAATATCGGGTAAAACCAAATCAGCACGAGTCAATTGGAAATAACGATTTTCATCAGGATGTCCTTGATCACCATTTCCCATGATATTATTACAAGCAACTTCCAAATAAAACAATTGTTTACCTGATTTCCGGAATTTCTCCGGTAATGAAAAAATCGTTCTATCACCGTTGGTGAATGCTTGTAAAGGAACGCCATGGTCATCATAAATTAAACCTTCATTGCCACAATCCCAATTCCAATCGATTTCATTTTTCGTTTTGAGCCAATGGGATGGAATCTCTAATTCAATTTTAAACCAAAATGTCTTCCAAGAGGGACCAAAAGAATCACCTTTTTTAGCATCTTTCCATTCAATTTTATCAAATGCAATATCACGGAAAAGTGGTCTTTGCGTTTTGCCATCTAAATCAGGAACTTTCCATACTTGTAAAGAAATGTTATCAGAAGAAGAATCAATTCTTTCAAAATCGTAAAATTTGGGTAAATTCAATGGTTTATATTGACCACCGTCAATAAATTGACGAAGACGTCCTTCATAAATTGAATCAATTGGTTTAAAATTTGGTTGATGATTATATCGATCGTAGCCCATAGTGTATAAAAAGAAGAAGAAGAAAAAAAAATGAGTAGTGATTGGGAATTGCAATTTGTGCCCCTTTTATCTTTCTTGGTATCTCCTGCATATAAATATTTTGATAACGTGGGGTGCGGTTGCCATGTCGACGGAACGAGAGGAGAGAAGGATAGAGAAGGGAGAAGGAGAGAGGAGAGAGGGAGAATGTAAGAAGGAGAGAAGGAGAGAAGGAGAGAAGGAGAGAATATAAGAGGATATCAGGAGAATGTAAGGGAAGGGACAGGGAGAAGAGGGGAAAAAGAGAATAAGAGAATGGACAGTAGAGAATGGAGAGTGGAAAAAAGGGATGTATATTTCTAATCACTGGATCTTGACTTCCTTGTCTTCTTCAACATGAAGAACATTGGAGAAATCCTTAAAGGAGTCAGCATGAACAGAAGGGAAGGAGGCAGTAAAACCTTTAATTAAGGAAAAATCATCGCCAACTTTACCACCGAATTCGGAGATCTTATTTTTGACTGAGGAAATGTCAGAGTCTGAAGCGGAGTCTTTCAAAGTGACAATGTAGTTTTTGTGATCGGACATTTGGATAAAAGTAAGGAAGAAGAAGAAGAAGAAAGAAGGAGGAGGAAGAAGGGGAAGGGGAGGGAGCAATCGGTGGCGAAAGCCAGTGTGCAGTACACCCCTTATCAATATCAACAACAACAATTTAGCCGCATTAACTAAATTGTTATTATGAGATATTATACTCCACTTGATGTACTTTTTAATAAAGTAAGGAGGTATGGATTTTTCCTTTATGTTGGATTAATTGTTGGATCTTTATGTTGGACATTTTTTGAAATGTCTCGTATAAAGAGAATTGATGATGATGATGATGATGAGAATCGATAAAAATTAATCGATGAAATCGATTGATTTTTACATCGCTTGATTTTTCCCATCATCGGTAATTTAAATCATATCATCATCAATTCATGAATGATATCAATTCATGGATCATATTAGCAATTCATGAATTATATCAGTATCAATAATCAAATATCAAAAATTCATGGACCGTTTTCAATAATTTATGAACAATACCATGAATCATACCATGAATCATACCATGAATCATACCATGAATCATACCATGAATCATACCATGAATCATACCATGAATCATACCATGAATCATACCATGAATCATACCATGAATCATACCATGAATCATACCATGAATCATTCTCCATAATCAATACTTCATGGATTATATCATTATCAATAATTCATGAATTAGATCCTAGATTATATCAACAATTTATGACTCATATTGTTATTAATTATTCATGAATCATATTGATAATAGTTGAATCATAGCATTATTTATGGGTATTTCATGATCATTATTTCATCCATCAATAACTCATCCATTTCATGGATTATTCAAGCATCAAATCCATAATGAATGGATCATATTATCAAATTTCAATAATCAAATCTTGGTCAATATTTATGATCACCAACTTTCATGAATATCAATATTCAATAAATCAACATTAAATCAATATTTCATGATTATCAATAATGAATTCCTCATGTGAAAATTAATAAATAATTGGGAATGAATCATGTCATTGTCCATAATTCCAAGTATATCAATATTCAATATCAGCATGATATAACTATCAATATTCATAATACCAATGAGTCAAAAATCATAATTGAATTCAAGGTTATGAATATTCAAGATTCAATATTCATGAAATTTCATCAACATTTCAACATTCACCTCATCAATTATTCATGAGTATCAATTAATAAAGAAACATATTAATTATCATCTCATCAATATTTTATGAATCAAATCATTAAACCAAGGAGTATGATGAATCATCAATATCCAGAAGATCATTATTTTTAAAATATCTTATGAATATCAATATTCATCCATAAAATCAATATCATGATTATCAGAATGGGATATTAATATATGATTATCATGAATATCAAAATTGAAGGTGCTAGTATTAAGAAGATCAATATTCAGGGATCAATATTCAGGGATCAATATTCAGGGACCAGTACTCCAAAGATATCAAGATTGAAGGTCAATATTTCATGAAGCTAACAATTTTTATGAATATCAATGTAGAATCAATATTCAAGTATCGATGTTGAAGATTTCAATTGTAGATTTATTAATATCCATTAATAAGGATACTAAATTTATTAGGTTGACTGAAGAGATTGATGGATATTTGAGATGAAATTCTTCTGAGAAATTAATAATCTGGAAGTGAATTAGAAGATAAGAATATTGATATTATTCTGAGATAATTGATAATTTTGAATAACCAGAACATTTGATATATAATCCATAGAAAGAAAGAGAAAGAGGAAAATGAAAGAAAACAAAAAGAAGTAAAGTTAAAAAAGAGGAAATTGCAATTATTTATAATAAATGATTTCATGTAATGCAAATCATAGAATTCTTTAGAATAAGGAGAAAATAAGGGGAAATAAGGAGTGTTTCAGATTCGCACTGGCTGCAAAAATCAATATTCCTATCCCTATATAAATGCGATTTCCCAATATCAATTATCCATAATGTACTATCCATAATGTACTATCCATAATCCAGAATCTATTATCATATCTATAATCCAGAATCCACAATATATACCATATATTATCAACCAGAATCTATTATCATCCAGCTCCTATCTACTATCATATTCTAATATCCATAATCAATACATTTTATCATTTCGATTTTAATTGATCTATGAATTTATGATTTCTAAGATTCTTAGAAATTTTAACAAATGTTTTAATTCAATTGACCAAATTAATATCCACGTGACAATCTAAATAAACTAAAGTGGTCATGGGATAGGCGTAACCATCATGGTGTTATTTTAATTTGAACGATATATAAAAAAGGCAAATCGCGGAAGTGCTTTTTTTTTGTTTCATTTTTGCTCCTTTCTTTCTTGTGGGATTTTTGCGATTTTCTGCGATCTTCTCTATTATCCTCCATTTTACTCCGTCATGCTTGCTCCGCACACCCTTACCTCAAAATAACCAACCTCGGTTCGGAAACGAATCCATACAAAATAGGAATTTTGAAACTGAAGGAATTTTGAAATTTTGGAATTTTCAAAAAATTCACATTTTCATCAAAACCACAGAAAAATTCCATAATGAACATCTTCAATTTCAATCATCAATTTCAATAATTTCATATCCACTTTTGCTTGTGGATCCCTGAAACATTGCTGTGGACTCCTGCATGGACCCCTTAGTAATCCTGTCGTGTCCCAATTGGCTATTATATATTAATCGCCGTCCGCCCTTTAATTTCCTCAACAACTTATCTTTCCATCAATCAATTCATTAATTTCAAAAAAAATCAAAAATGGTCAAAGCTGGTATGTACATTTTGATTGAATTTATACCAGATTATCCAGATCCAATTTATGAGCAAATTTGAGCATTTTTTGGATATGAGCAAATTTCCTTACTCAATTGATGTCATTATCTACTCATACAATTTCAATCATCTGATTGATTGATTGATTGATTGTGGCTGATTGGGATTGTGATTGATTCATTGATTGTGATTGATTGTGATTGATTCATTGATTGTGATTGATTGTGATTGATTAATTGATTATAATCAATTGATGATTCAACAATCATGAAACATTTATGCTTCATGATCGTTTCATGATCGCTTCATGTTCCATACTAACGGCAGTCGCTGTCTTGAGGGGAGACCAAAACGTCTCTGGTGTTGTTAACTTCGAACAAACCTCCGAAAATGAGCCAACCACCATTACATGGGAAATCTCTGGTAACTCTCCAAATGCTCAAAGAGGTTTTCACGTTCACGCTTTTGGTGACAACACTAACGGTTGTACTTCTGCTGGTCCTCACTTTAACCCATTCTCCAAGACTCATGGTGCTCCAGAGGATGAAAACAGACACGTTGGTGACTTGGGTAACATTTCTACTGACGCTTCTGGTATTGCCAAGGGTACAAAGAAGGATTTGTTGGTGAAGTTGTTGGGTGCAAACTCTATTGTTGGTAGATCCGTGGTTGTTCACGCCGGTACTGATGACTTGGGTAAGGGTGGTAATGATGAGTCTTTGAAGACTGGTAATGCCGGCGGCAGACCTGCTTGTGGTGTCATTGGATTTACCCAGTAAGTATCTACACCCGAGGCTTGCCGACGCATGCTGAGGCTCACCGAGGTTTGCCCGGTATTTATGAATGCAGGATATGACTAATAGATGTAGATTGACTCAAGAGGAAGATTGAGTCTTAAGTAGAATTTAGTCAGAAAGCTGAAATGCCTCGACATTGCATCACTTTGGGTAATACCAAACAGAAGATGGACAGTTTGTGTTGGCGACAGAATCAGCTGGGGTCAAATCTCCATCTAAAATTGATCCTTTAACATGATGATAATACCAAATTTGAGAAACGGCATCTTTATCGCATCCAACGTAAACTTTCTTACCCGAATGAGCATTGCTTAATGCATTTTCAATGTCTGATAATGAAAACTTGTTGTTGAATGATGGGGTAATTCCTGCATTTAACAAAATGTCGTATGTTTGCAACAGTTCCCAAATTTCCACTGTTTTCTGATAAAAAGCAACTGCGTTTTCAAATTCTTGATAATCGTCAGTAAAACATGAGGGCAGAATGGTGGAGAAACACGTGCCATGTTTGTTAAATTCATGTTTCCAAAGTTCTTCGTTATCACCATTATCATTAAGCCAATATTGCGACATTTTATCCCATAATTCCTCTTTTTGGAATCCCTTCACCAAAATGTCGCGGACAGACTCAGAATCACCAATCTCAAGTTTCCTATTACAATACTGCTTGTATGATCCATCACAAAGATCATTCCAAAGTCCATGAATGGTGAACTTATCTGGTTGTCCATTAGAATCTCTTTTTCTGCCTGGATTTGAACTTGAGTCCCAAAATTGAGTCTGCATAATTAATCCGTACTTTTCATAGCAGCACGTGTTTTCATCATCTCCATCATTAGGTGCCAGACACAGGAAGTATTGCTCTTGACATTTCTGCACCGGAAATGCCGCCAAAGCAGTTGCAATCCAAAAGATGCTTCCTTTCATGAAAAGTAAACTTATTGACATTTTTCATGAAATCATCCCCTTTATATGGTCCACGTGGATTGCGCTGGGGGCTGAAGATTCACGTGATAAGCCGGTTATGAGTATCATGGGCCACATGTTCGAATGGGATCATAATCCTGCATATAACCATCATTTGGCAATTCCTTCACAACGTTTTCCGTCTTTCCCCCAGATAACCACTTCAATTGATGAATGTTTGGTGAAAGACGCAATGTATAATTCCTCATTGATATAGCAAGGAGACGACATTTTGTAGGAAAACGACATTGGCATAATATCCGGTCTTTCCATTTGCAAATGTCGAAGCATCACAAGCGAAAGTAATGGCCCCGGAACAACAATATCTCGAAACCCTTCTCCTGCACAATGACCCAAATCACGATGGATCTTATGGAGATTAAATGAAAGACTGCAGAATTTGGCCACGTCTGATTCGGAGAAAACAACTTTTTTGGCCAATTCTCGTGTTATCTCCGGCGCAGGTCTCGGAGATCCTCCAGAAAAGGCGTCATTCGTATAAACGAGATTCCGGACTTCCTTAATTGTTGGCTGGGACTGTCCAACTAGACTGTATAATCTCTCAGTGGAAACAAACACACTGGAGGAGATTTTCCGAATAGAAACGACTTTTTCGTTGCAAATCACCGTATCATTGATGTTAAAATGACCATTCCATTGTAATTGACCACTGACCCACATTCGACGGGAAAAAAGCGAGAGATTATTGCTATCAACAGGTGCAAGGGCATTATCATAACCATCGGAACCAATATTGATATTATCTGGGTTGTTAAAGATGAAGTTTGCACCAAGTGGGAGAGGAGCGGATCGACCTTCCTGATTAGGTAAGATACCATTGAGTAAATTAGTCAAATGGTTAACACCTCCAACACTGTAAATATCCACACTGCGCCATGTTTTTTTCTTGATCTGTTGCGTCCACCGAAGCATGAAGTGAAGGTGAGCACAAAACGGTCATGTCTGTCTGGTGCACGGGTGTGGGAGAGCTAAGGCACGGGTTTCACACGTCACGTGGGCCGTTGGCCCAACGTGCGCTATAACGAACATGGTGTACTGATTTGGAAATAAAGTTGGGAAAGGAAGGACAGAAGTGGCCGCATTTTCGTCCAAAAATCGTGTTCTGCAATCATCAACAATGTTTTTGCTGATACCCATGCTTATACCAAAACTCATAGGATGGTCATTTCTTCTATGGATTCTTCTTTCCACAGTCATTCCTCAAGGAACCATGAAATTCACCAATCCAGAAGTCTCCACTAGTTCATTTGCAAAACCAACTTATCCATACAATTCCATCACTTCTCCAACACCATTGCCAATCAGAAACAGCACAGTTTATTTCATCATTGGTCATCCGGACGACGAGGTAATGTTCTTTTCACCTTCGGTGGTGGAAATGGCCAAGAAAAAGCATAATAACCACGTGAAACTCGTGTGTTTCTCACGTGGCGACGCCGTTGATGAGTCCATGGGAGTCATTAGAACGGAAGAGCTCCACAATTCTGCCAGAATCCTTGGTGTGGATGCTTCTGATGTTATTGTATTGGAAAAATTCAAGGATGGAATGGACCAACATTGGGAAGAAAGCGAGATCCGGGGTGCTTTGGCAGAGATCACCAACATAAACCAACAAAAAAAGAAAAAGCAAAAACAATCTCCACAAAATACCGTTTTCATCACTTTTGATCAATTCGGTGTTTCCAAACATCCAAACCATATTGCTCTTTATCATGGAACCCGCAGTTTCTTTGAAAATGACTTCAAGCCGTTTGCAAAAAACCAACATAACACATCAAGACTATATGTTCTAAAAAGCTTGAATTTCTGGGAAAAATATCTGTTCACGTTGTTGACCAATGTGGAACTTTTTGTGGACTTGCTTTCAAGATTTGTTTTAAGCAATTTGCTTAAAGTTAACGTCAATGTGAGTTTCTTTGATCAGTCAGTTCAAAAGAACTGCTCATCAGTGAGGATTTATTCTGACCTCAATATGCTCAGTTTATCATACGCTGCCATGGCATATGGTCATTTTTCCCAAATGGTTTGGTTCAGGTATGGATGGCTCGTTTTTAGCCGATACTTGGCCTTTAACAATTTGATGCAAATCGGAAGCTCAAATTGATCATCTTGCATAAAAAAATAACAAAATTAGTAGTTTTTGAAACCAAACTGCTTTTGGCACCAATTAGATCCATGTTCAAAATATTCCTGCTTAGAAATTGTCACCTCTTTTAGCACATCTTGTTGAACCAAATCAACACCTCCATACCATGGCATAAGATCACTTCTATGGGGTTGAAGAGGGCATTGAACTTCCCAATTAACTGGAAGTTCTTTTTTAAGTTCGGAAACTAATCTTTCGGAAAAATTCGGAAGAGCACTGGATCCTCCAACAACGTTGATATTCGATGCAAGCAAAGGACGCGTCACTTCAGGACATGCCATTATGGAGCTGACGACCAAATCGCAAATGTTTTTGAAGTTGGCATTTTGAAGGACGGCAGATTTGGAATGAGAATTGTTATCAAGCATGATTTCAGGATGAAAGTATGATTCTGGAATGGTGAAACGTTCATCGTAGAGTTGAAGAGTTTGAGCATCATGTGGAAGTGGACGATCATTAGCATGGTGAACATAACCGGTGAATGTTGTTTTGAAATCGGGGAGAACGAATTCACACCGGTATGAGAGCTTCTTGCGAAGAGCAGCGTTGAAGTCACTGGCAACAAACATGGTGCTTTCTTTCACTGTGTTGAGAAGCATAGGTTCATCCAGAATGTCGTAGTGACGGAAGGCAATAATGTCGCGTAAAAGACCGTTAAGATGTCTCCCGCCGACGGGAAATTTCCGGATACCCTTCCAATGGGCGCTTTGGTACAACACAGGCACGATCCATGAAGCGTTAAAACCACAATCCACCACTAGGGAGAAATCCAGGGGCAGGTGTGAAAACAGCCATGGAACAAGTGATTGTGGGATGCATCGGTAATATTCAGCAAAACCATATTCTTCAAATACGATCAAATCAGTATTCATGGATAATTGAGGAAGCTGAAATGGAGTCTCTGTTAGAAGAAGATGAGTATCCAGGGCATCTAGTTCTTTTTTCGGGGACAATTTATCAAATGTGTAATCCCAAAGGACTTTTTCTGTTTCCCAAGATGTTAAATGGCCCAGGTCATGAGGTCTTTTGAAGTTAATACCTGAGTAAAGATTACTATGATTGAGGTAATCATTACCAACATAAATTACTCCATCTCGAGCTTTTGTAAGGGCATTATTAATAACAAGAGGTTCATTTTGTGTGGAAAATCCTCCTTTTATATTGTAAGAACCATTATCAAGGATCAAGTGTTTTGACGGCATGATGGATTTATATAAATGACTAGGTGAAACTTATTAAAATCTCACATCGGTACACCACAGCCGCACCTAGCCGTCTGATTGAAGAAATAGGAATCCTTGACTTTCCATGGATTATTGAATCGAAAAGTAGAGAAGATGAAAATTGGAAATCGAACACCGAAAATCGAAATTCAATACCAAAATGGAATTAATTCACGGTTCACGGTTCATGTTTCTGCAATGCATCAGGCGGGCTCGGCGAAGTCCGGCGCCTTAAAAAATTCAAAAAGATCAAAAGATCAAAAAACACCAGAAGATCAAGAAAAGAACAGAAGATCAAAATTTCGTGAAATTGCAAAAGAGATGGGAAATCCACGGATTTATATAGAAATCGCCACCGTGCCTGCCATTCGTTTGCTATGTTTCACATTTTTTTGCAGTTTTCGTCTCCACAGTGGGGTTATATACAGGAATCGATATAAACATCTCATTGCACCCTTAAAACCACAATTTACTATTTATTCCTTCTTTCTTCCACTACCTAATATAATATCCCTATATAATAGCCCATATAATAGCCCATTTCTATATATGCCCCAATATTGCAATGACGCTATTATCTCGAGTTCTAAATCATAATACAGAAAAATCAAGACCTCCTTTATCTTCATCTTCATCAACATCTACATCTTCATCTTCAGTGGCGCCCAAAAAATCTAGAGTCGCTCTCGCTATTGATCTTGAATCTCCTCCTGTGATTTTATATGGCCTTCCTCATGAATCAACCGGATCTATAGTTTCTGGTGTTTTAACTATGGAGATTTTACCAGAAGATGCAAATAATTCTCCTTCAGTTTCCGAAAAAAGACCCTTTTCAGAAACACTTTCTCCTGTTTCTTCTACAAATAGCGGTGATTTGACCCGCCATTCTGAAGTTGAACTTGATTCAGTTACTCTATCGCTTGTTCAAACAATGCATTATACAAAACCTTTTGTCATTCCTTCCACTTCTGTGGCTTCTTGCAAAAATTGCGCTACTCAAAAGAATATTCTAGCTCGTTGGGATGTTCTTCTTGATCCTGCTTCCTTTGCCGTTGGTTGTCATGCTTATCCTTTTTCCCATTTACTTCCCGGTCTGTTGGCAGCTTCTACAAAGTTAGGAATGAATTCTTCTCATTCTTTTATAAAATACGACGTTGTCGCCGTGGCTCGGGCTGGTCCCCGTGAAATAAAGGTGGTTTTACCCTTGATAGTGCTGAGGTCGATTCTTAGAGGTCCTGATCGGAATTCTCTTCGTGTTTTCCCTCCTACTGATGTTACTGCATCTGCAGTTTTGCCAAATGTCATGTATCCGAAATCCACTTTCCCAATTGAGCTTCGAATGGATAACGTGGTGAGCTCAAAACAAGATCGTCGTTGGAGAATGAGGAAACTTTCTTGGAAACTTGAAGAACATACTAAAATCCGGGCTTCTACATGTCCAAAACACAAAAGCAAACTCAAAGACATTGAGGATTCTCATAGAAAACTTCAACAAAGCAAAGCCAAGTCCAAAGCATCATCTTCAGCTGGTGATAAAAATGCAAACTATCATCATTCTACTGTTCAAACACTGATGCAAGTTGAATTACCACCAGGACATCTGGCACGTGCAGCAAATGCTGTGGCAGCAGTTGAAGCAGCAGCAGCAGCAGCTAATTCTGAAACTCGTGATATTGATGAAATGCCTGAAGCTGATGAAGGAATTCCAAATAGACCTATAGATGAGGCTATTCATTTTGATAATGATTTTGGTCTAGCTCCAAGTGTTTCTACAACTAGTGATACTCCTGATCTGCCATCAACAATTCGTCCTACAAATAGTCATCCAGTTTCTGGACTGACAAGAACGAATTTTTCCGATCTTCGACCTTCTAGAACATCAGGAGCTCCCCAACAACAACAACAACAACAACAACAACAACAACAACAACAACAACAAAACAGAGATGAGCTCTACCTCAATGAAGCACGTGTGGTTGCTCATGGTGATATCAAATCAGGTTGGAAATCGGATTATCTGGGTAAAGGCAGGATTGAACTTGTGGCAGAAATAAGTGCCATGGAATGTTCTACAGGACTTACTAGACATCAAACACATGCTAGTTCAGCAGATTCTAAACGAGATGAAATTCAAGAAGGTTTACGCAATGGGGCCAATATTTCTTGTGATATTGATGATGGTGAATTAGGAGTTCACGTGAGTCATGTCCTAGTTGTGGAAGTTGTTGTTGCTGAAGAACTTATAAATGGTGGGAGATCGACGAGAAATACCGATTCTTCTCTTACACCAGTGGCATCAGCTTCTTCAAATGGAAGTGGAGGACAAAGTATGCAATCATCACAAGTTGGAGTCCCCACAGGAGCAGCACGAGTTTTAAGGATGCAATTCAAAATGAATGTTACTGAACGTTCTGGACTTGGAATTGCTTGGGATGATGAAGTTCCCCCAATGTATGAAGATGTTAGGGCACTTAGTCCTCCAACTTATGAAAGATCATCTTCTGGAACTCCTTTAATTAGTCTGCCTTTACCAGTTGGTGTTTGTCGGCCTACTCCAGCTATTCTTTATGGAGTTGGTGATACTCCAGGAGTTGGAGCTTTTGGAAGGGGGAATTTTAGTATTGATGAGGTGGCTGATTTGGATGAAAGGGTTCAGGAGTTTAGGCTATGAGCTGCCGAAGCGAAGCTGAGGCAGGTGAGATACTAAAACTGCTAAAGCCCTGCTAAAACCCTGCTAAAACTGCTAAAGCCCTGCTAAAGCCCTGCTAAAGCCCTGCTAAAGCTACTACAGCTGCAGATGAGGCCGTTGAAATGAACTCAAGATGTTGTGAGATTTGAATTGTTAAAGTGAAGTCATGATGTTAAGCTTGAGGTATTTAAACATTGTGAACTATTCATATCTCACAATGAAAAAGACTCAAAACCAGGTCAAATTCACTGAGATTTGATTGTCAATATTCACCATTGGAATCCTTTTATCTATAATTGGTGGGTTTTGTGATCGTTGAAGCCATTACTATTGATGGAAAGATGTTTTTCGAGAAGAACCAATCGAATGTGATTGAAAAATTGGTATATTCATATAGCCACCAGAAGTATTCGGGAGAATACTTTAGTATTTTGATTGTGTCTTGATTTTTCATATTTGGGTATTTTGCTTTGAAATGTGGAAATATCATGATTTCTGGTATTTCTGAATTCCTGAATATCTTTGTTTGATATGAATTGTTATTTTCCTTGATTGAAATCACCAGATATGAATTAGTCATTTTTAATGATCAATGATGTTCAATCTCTAAATGTTACAGGAATTATGAAGTTATGATGTTACAAGAACTTGAGTCAATGGAGTTTCTATGATATTGAGATGATTAAATGAACTCAACATCTTGAGTCAATTTGAGATGAACTCAAGGTGCTGAGAAAATTTGAGACGTTAAAACTCAAGATGTTACAATTTTGAGACAAGTGGATCAACAATTCTCAGAATTTTGAGATGTATTTGGATATTGAGTTGGATATCAATTTGGATTCACTCAAAAGGTTAAGTGATTTTTTGAGATGATTTAAAATGGAGATATTTCTGATAATTACCCAATATGGAAAATTTTCAGTCAATTTTGATTATGAATAATCATTGGGGAATTACAACTTGAGAAAGAAATTGCAGTTGCAAAGATTATTACAATTTGAAATTGAAGAGTTTCTTTTTGCTGGAAAAATGTCTAATTTAGAAGTTTTTGCAAGAATTGAGACATTTTGAATATCCATTGAGGAGACATTTTGAACATTCTATTGAAATGGAGACATTTTGAATATTCCATTTCAAGAAACATTCAATATTGTATTAATTCATGGAGATATTTTGAAGAGTCTATTATATTCTAAGGAGACATTCTGATTTCTTATTGAAGAGGAGACATTCTTGACTCAAAGAGACATTTTAAGGAGACATTCCAAGTGAATGAAACTTCAGAGACTGGACTTTCTCCAGAGGCAATTTTTCATTGCCTCTACTAACTTTCACAGGCAATTGAAAATCACAATGATATCAATTACCTTCATTACAACTACATCATCTAAATTGCAACGTTGCATTTCAAAATGATCCTGAAACATAGGTGAAACAATCCAAATCATTGATCTATGCAATATATCCTGGGAATGCAAATCACGTGAATTGCAAAGGAAACTCAAATCATCCTTATATACAATCCCACCAATATAAACAATTTAAGCCTTACTATAGCTACCAGATCAAACAGGTATTGCTCTCTCAGTGTAAGTGGTGTATGTATTTAGCTGGTGCACGGGTTTAGCTGGTGCACGGATCTATTTGGTGCACGGGTTCGTACTTCTTACCTAGATGCGCGATTCATTTTAACACCAACTCCTTCTTCCTTTTATGAGCCAGCGAAACACCGAGCCAACATTTACAGTGACTGGTTCAGACGACGAGACGCTGGCCGTGAACGAGCGGATGATGGAAAAATCACATAATTCATCTCGGGACTCTTTCCTATTTGGGAAACCCTCCCGAACAGGAAAACCCCCATCGATCTCCCTACCGCCACTCTCCACACGGCGTCAATCTTCCCACCAAGGCAATCGACGCCCTAGTCGTCAATCTAGCCGTCAATCCAGCCCCGCCATTGAATTCTCCGACGTCGATTTCCTACATTTCCCAATTGAAAGCTCCCATGCTTATTCCTACGCCAGATTATCGCCAAATTCCCTTGCTTTAAGGTTAAACGTGTTAAAACGGTCTTTGGAGATTCTACACGACCATCCACTGTGGTTTACGCTTGATCATGATGAAAACATCAATAATTCCGATGATGAAGACTCCGAATCCGATCAAAAAGTCTCCCCTTACCTTCATCCGTCCAGAAACTCCTCCGCTGACAGTTTATCCGGTGGCGAACGACCTCATCTTCGGGCTAATGGTTCTTCCGCTGCATTGGCTGCATTATTCCGTCCCCAATTGTCACGTGCTGATACTGCTCCACTGTTAAGAGTACCTCTGGCGAAAACTCCTTCTAAATTTACCGATTCTCGTCCCTCGGTTTCTGGTGATGCTCTCTCTGATGATCTAAAAGATATGCTTGAATTGCTTCGAAATAGTGATTCTGTTGGTGCTACCGATAACTCCGATCTTTTTGCCAGTTTGCACGATCTTTCACTTTCTCATGGCCATACGTCTCAGCAGAAGCAAAATTTGCTTCGATCTCGTCTTCTATTTGCTTTGGCTACTCCTTTTGTGGAGTCTCCTGCAATGACGTCGTCTCTTTTGGCTTATTCTTCATTTTCTGGGCTATCTCCAGGTGGTCCAGTTACTCCGGGGGCTACCCCGGGAATTCTGCCGGGGTTCCCCCTCGGCCTGTCCCTCGGAAGTGGCCAGGGAACCACCCTCGGAAGTGGCCAGGGAACCACCCTCGGAAGTGGCCAGGGAACCACCCCCGGAAGTGGCCAGGGAAGTCTCCAAAGACCATTCCATGCTCTATCGCTGGGAAAACGCAACTCCCCCCAATCGGTATTCACTGTGGAAGTGGCTTCTCCATGGGCAGTTAAAGCAGCAAACGATTTGGCTTGTCTTATGTTTGGTGTTTCCAAGAATATGGTCCGCAGCATGACTTTAATGGACCTTATAGCACCACAATTCCGTGATTTTGTCACAGAAAAACTCTCTAGAGCTGCTCCTGATAGCTATTCCCAAAATATCATTTTCGCCGGAGAGATCATCGCCATTTCTCGTCAAGCTGACCATAATTTCGCCTGGACTTCAATGTGGGCTAAAAGACGTGGATCGTTGATTATATGCACTTTTGAACAAATTCCTTGTGATGCTTTTGACGTGATAATTCTGCTGCCAGTGTCGTCATACCCAGAGACCCCATATTCGGTAACTTCAGCCGCAGATGTTGCCGGCAAACTTCTCCGGGATTCCGGAATTTCAAATACGAATCGCCTCTCGGAGTTATCGGGGGCACTCTCGGAAGAATTAGCTGCTCTGGCTGCTGCTCATACAGAAAGAAAATCCGGACCAACGGATCTTTCCGATAGTGCTGCCATCAACAGACTCCGGTACTTTACTCTTCAATTGGACAAGCAGAACAGCATCCCCTGTGCGGTGACGTCATATCCATTGGAACGAGATGACTCAATTTATGAGTTGAAACTTAAGTTCCATTCTTTACCATATATTGCGGGGATGTTTGTTGTTGATTTTTCCGATAATCGAATTTTATCCAGTAACAATTCCATTGTTAGCAATCTTTTTGGAAGATCTGCCGGAGATATTCATAATAAATGCATTGATTGCATTATTCCGGATTTTTCCACGATATTGGAAACGGGGCTTAATGACGAGGGGATTGAAATTGTTCCGGGGTTGGTTCTTCCGGAGCATTTTTTTAGGAAGTATGATGCTTACTCAAACTCAGAGAATCCAAAGGATTCGATGAGTTCAAAAGAATTGGGAGCGAAGCCGACAATACGAAAAAATTGGAATACAAAGACAACGTCGAAGCTATCGAATTCCTTTTCTTTGGTTTCAGATTCTCCTTCGGATTCTTCGAATCCTCAGTCAAATTCATCAAATCCTCATTCAGATTCTCCTTCGGATTCTCCGAATCCTCAGTCGAGATTCCTCTCCTCCCGTGGTATCCACGGCCTCCACCGAGACGGAAACAAAATCTTTGTTGATGTTCAACTCCGGGTTATTCTGCAGGATGTGTTCGTTTTATGGGTTACGTATTCCCGACACGGAAAAAACATGACCAATGAATTAACCAAACTATCTCAAACATCAAGATCAGTTTCTTCAAGTCCATCTGGGTCTAGACCTCGGAGCAGCTCCGAAGTTCTGAGAAATGATTTACCTTCTCAACTTCGTCTCTTTCCAGAAAATGAACTGGATATCATGGAACTCAATGCAGGATCACCTGAAGTCAGCCGTGCCAATAGCACAAGAAGACCAAGAAAGGCCAATACTTCGTCGATTCCCGTGACGTACATGGCGGTATCGCCGGGAGAAAGCACTTCGGAGATAGCGGATTTAACGGAGATAAGCAAAACAAACGAAAAATCGTCTCTGCCACCACCCAAGGTAACTCCGCCCACAAGAAAACAATCAGGAAGTGTCCGGTACAGAATGTACAGCGAGGAAGAGATGCTCCGGGAAGAAAATGGCATTCTTGAGTCAAAAAAACGCCAGCTGAAATTCTGGCCAAACAAAATCGGCGAACGGAAAAGAACAAAGAAATTCTCCGAATTCGAAGTATTGAAAAAACTCGGGGAAGGTGCTTACGGGAAAGTCGTGTTGGCTCAACATAAACAGGATCCTGCATACACAATCATTATCAAGTGTATCGATAAGCAAAGGATTCTTGTGGATACGTGGGTTCGGGACCGACAATTGGGGACAATTCCACTGGAGATTCAAGTGATGGCTACCTTAAACAATGAGCCGCATCCGAATATTATGAGAATGATCGACTATTTTGAAGATCCCAGCTATTATTATTTGGAAACTCCCATTTTCGGTGATCCTCCTGCTATTGATTTGTTCGATTATATCGAAGTTAAGAAGGATATGGACGAAAGAGAGTGCAAGTTCATTTTCAAGCAGGTTGCAAATTCCATTTATTATTTGCACAAGCACGGAATCGTTCACCGTGATATAAAAGATGAAAATGTTATTGTGGATGAACGTGGAATTGTGAAGCTTATTGATTTCGGGAGTGCTGGTTATGTGAAATCAGGTCCTTTTGATGTTTTCGTTGGAACTATCGATTATGCTTCTCCCGAGGTTCTTCGTGGTGACAAATACGATGGGAAACCGCAAGATGTTTGGGCTTTGGGTATATTATTGTATACCATGATTTATAAGGAAAATCCGTTTTATAATGTGGATGAAATTATGGAAGGTGATCTTCGTGTTCCTTATGTGGTGAGTGATGCTTCATTGGATTTGATCCGCAAGATCTTGGTCCGTGACATCGAAAAGAGACCTACAATCACCGACGTTTTAGAAGACGACTGGGTGGATATCTGACCTGGAGTCTGTATGCAGGATCTAAACCCGGGGTCGCATGCAGTATGAGTATAAAGATGGAGTCCCTACATGCAGTACAATGATCCACGTGACTATCACCACCGCGTTTATTTCCGCGATCCATCAACTCCATATCTTCATGGAATGTCCTGCTTCTCCCGATGATTCAACCGTCGAGTTTCTAGCTCATCTGGCCCTGGGTGATCCTCCTGTTCACGTGACTATAGTGTCTTCTACTGCATATCCGGATATTGACTCCATTTCCTCCGATGACCTTCGAAATCGAAAAACGGTCATTGTTGGTGAATCCACACGTGATGCCATTTCTGCCCTTGGCAATGGACCTTTTGACGCCATTGTGTCCACTTCTGATCGTCGTGTTCTGTGGCCGGCTGTATTTTACCCTTTTGGGCCAGTTCCAGACGCGTTTCAATTAATCCAATTAAACCATCAAAAACGCCTTCTGTCAATACCACTGCCGCCACCGACGCGTCTCTCTGATCCTCCGCTTGATACTATTGCCCACTGGTCCGTGGAGAATCCACCAGCGGTGGCGGGAGATTCGGAACAGCTCGGTCCGACCGGCCCGAATGGTCCATCCTCCTTCTCCATGGCCCTGGCGGTCTCTCCCATCAAATCCTCATCCACATTGTCACCGAAGAAAGCTCACGTGATCAACCTCCTGCCCCAAAGTCACACTGATCCGTGCCGATTTCTTCTCTCCCGCTACTACTCCACGTTATATTCTTTGACAATGCCACTTGCATACTTCCCCAAAACTTCATTGGCTCGTCTTTCCCATATGTGCAATGGAGATACAAACCGACTTTCCCAATGTCTTGATCACGTGTATGTGCTGCCGGAAAAACTCGAACAAAGACATGCAGCCAAATACGGAATGACCCTATTTGCCTCGGAAAATCCTAATTATGTGATTGATCCGCTCGAAGCAGAAAATCAGCTCATCTTTTTATCCAAGCACGTGCCAGAAGCAACTCACGAAGACCAAAGAAACGATCTTTTGCTTAAACTTAAGATTAGAGAGGCCCAGATGCAGGTTCTTGTTGTTTTGGAGCTTCTTTCGGCTTTGAAAATTGACGATGAAGAATTTCTTCGGAAAAACCACGCCGAAGAATCCGAACAATCTCAGAAAGCTTCTCGGGTCCGCAAGCCGTCGTTGGTACGCAGCCGCAGACTGAAGAAAACGGGGAAAAAGACCATCATCCCGACTTTCTTGGGTATGGGTGTTCATGATGATATTGGAGAAACCCCGGCTACACATTCCCAATCGGGAAAGTCCAACCGCATGCTCTATACTTCGTTGGTGGCTCTCGTGGACCACATGAGTATCTGGGATACATTGCTAGGTGGAGCTCCTCGTGACAAAGACCACAGTCCTGTGAGATTCTTGGGACTTGTGGTTATTCCGTTTTACCGAAAGCGGCTACCGGCGATTGTGGCTTTTATTACGGAGAAAATCCGAGACCTGCGGCCTAAATTCCGTTTGAAGCTGAAGCTGAAATCAAAGCTGAAGATTTCGGAATCGTCTCCAAGTGTTCTGAGTGTGGCGGAATCACCAAATCATTCTCTGGACCCTGCACATACGAAAGTCCCTGTGCTTCGACGGTCGAAATCATTGGTTAATTCTCCTCCACAGGCGGCATTTTCGCTTAAAAGATCGAAATCCAGCTTGGGCTCGAAAAATCTCAAACGAAGACAAGTGGATATGTCGGTCGAAAAAGCCACAAAAGGTGAAGATCCGGAAAAACTTGTACAGCAACTGCTGCAGCTGCTGCTTGTTTTTGGTGATGCCCGAAGAAGCCGAACAAAATCTGTACCTCCATTGGCGCAACCACCACCGGAAATATCCCAAGTGGAAGCGACGCCGGCGAAGAATCGGACAAGAATTTTTCCGGAGTTTTCGGAAAAATCTCAGGTGGAAGCCACTCCGGCAAAGAATTCCTCGGTTTTTCCGAATGTGCAACAAATCTCCCAGGTGGAAGCTACACCGGCAAAAACCAAGGATTCTGTGCCGTCAGTTTTGCAAACCCCGTCCCATACACAAAAAACAGTGGTTCCAGAGTCAGTTCCTCGACGGTCTACTGTGGCGGAAAAACTTTCCATGCTTGCACCGGAAAAACCAGGTAAAACAAGTTTTTCCAGTTTTTCCGCCATCACGTCATCGCCAGTTTCTACAGGCAATTCTCCAATTGCTCCCCGTCAAGACTCAATTTCAAGTCCCTTTCTGCACCAACCACAAACTCGAGACTCTGTTTCCAGTCCATTTGTGTCCAATGTGAAGTCACCAGAAAAATCTGCACCGACTTTCCTAATTCGTCAAGAATCAACAACTACAACCAACGAAAACGACTACAAAACCGATGCCGACGACTCAGAAGAGATGTCAGAAGAGAAGTCAGGAGACGACTCGGATTCAGATTTCGAAAAATTATTGGCTTCAACGTCAAACCGAACCCTCAAAACATACACCAGAAAAAAATAGACCCTGCATTATACATTCACATTCTTTTCTCATACACTGAGGTTAAACGTTTTCGCCAAAAAAGATGCCACGACAAATAGCCTTCCCATCCGGCAACTTCATCACTTCTTCCGCTAGCGTATCACCAATGCGCTGACGTAATTTTTGTTGTAATTCTTCAGGTAGTTTCTCATCCACATCCATATCATCATCTTGCAGAATTGTCTCCACTTTGAGCGAAGAAAGCACTTCCAATACCTTAGCTTTGAGAACATCCTTTTCTGTATCCTTTTTATCACTTTCTTCAATAATCAGTCTGTACCAAGTTTTCAAATTCCCCACCAAGGCAAGTTTCACCACTTCTGGGCCTAGTTTCTCTAGGCCAATAAGAGCACCATAATGAGTACCAACTGGTTTCGACAGGTCCAATAAAGCCCGAAGAAGTGTACGAGTGACACGAGCCTTAAGAGTTGAATAAGAAGAGCCAAATGCTTTGATAATATGCTCAAGAAGTAACAGAGCAAATTCACGAACGGCAAATTGACCTTTTAGTAGATCGGCCATTTTATCATCGGAAGCATTATCTGGAATAGGAGCACCAATTCTCTTGGCAAGTAATAATGTAAGAATGCACGGCATCAAGGCATGAACGTATGGATCAAGAAAAATGGTCTCATTATCGTAAAGAGCGGAAATGACTTCAAGCATAGTAATAAGAACATCGATGTTGCGGAGTTGATTTGTGATTTGTTCAGCAACAAATTGAATAAAGTAAGGAACAAGTTGATGTAAACCAGGATCCGTACGTAAAGAGCTGAGGGCAGCGTCTTTTAAAGATTCTTTTTCCGGATCAGTGGAAACAAGAACTTCGGCCACTTTATCAAAATAAAGCTTTAATTCTTTCAGAAGCACGTGCTTAACACGTGGTTTGATTTCCACGTCTTTATCGGCTTTTTTCTCCTTCAGACGACCAGAGCCATTGCCATCTTTATCATTTAAAGCGGAACCAGAAGCCGCTGACAGACTAAGCAAATCGTTACCCAAAATGGAAGATGTGGCACCACGAACAATGGGAGGCAAATTCTTGATTTCCAGAGCCAATGGATTTTGCGGAATCATTGGTTGAACACCTTCAATAGCAAGCCAATGAGCAGTGAATGTAGTTTGACGAGGAACTTTAGGGAGTTCTTGATTGATCAATTTCTCAAATTCAACTTCAGCATCATCAATATAATAAAGAGTTTGTCCACTAGCTCCAAACAATGCTTCTTTGAAAACCAACGGTTGCAGTTGATCATATCCATATAATGGTTCAATATTAAGCACTTTTAACGCATGATTGATATCATTGGTGGTAAGAAGCTTCCGTTTAGAGTGACGCATGAATTTGATGGCAGTTTCTAGAATTTCATGAATTCTATATTCAACATCCATAGCCAAATTCTTAGCAGCTTCATCAGGAAGCGTGACACCAAGAAGTTCTGCTGCATCTTTCACTGTATCATTGGGTGACCATAATGTATGGGAAAGTGGGAGTTTTGCCGAATCCATGTTGTTTTGGATATTTGACGTTGTTCTTTTAATTTTGCTGTGTTTTAGTGAGCTTCTTATCTGCAGTACGCTTACCTAAGCTAACCCCTTATCCTTTTTTGAAGTTTTCTCCATAGCCTTCAATTTAGCTGTGCTTGAACGAAGTTGTTGTTGTTGTTGGGAGTAACGTAACTCGGCGGCTCTGGCGGCAGATGCCCTGGAATCAGTGGCGGCGGTTGAATCGGATGAATTTCCGTTTTGGGAAACTCCATTACCGTTTTCGGTTCCTCCAAGTCGTTGACCCCCAGAATTAGACGATTTGGCTGGTTTTGCCGGTTTATTTGATGCTGCTGTTGCCGTTGGTTTTGGCGCCGCCGGTCTGCCAACCGGTTTTTCTTGAACGACTGGTTCACTTTTGGAAAAGCACGATCCCATGATGTGAAATTTGCCGAATTCGGATATTCGATAATTTAGTAAATTGGAGGTTTTCAATGGCGGGAATGGATAGGAATAGAGAAAAAGAAAGGAACAATTGAATAAGAAATTGAAGACGGAATTGAATAAGCGAAGTAAATACACCTGCATATACTGCCTTGGAAACCCAGTACACCACACTTATATAGAATACATCCGTACACCATATCACTTCCCTGATTGAATTTATTGATGAATTGTTATGAAATCTTATGAAGATTTCCATGAAATACTGTTTCTCTATATGGTATTCTTTAATATCATAATATACATGCTTTCAAGAATCTGTGTACGTAATCGTATTGTCTTATACCAATACTGTATATAATAATACTATGATACTATAATACTATAATACTATGATACTATATAATATACTAAACACGCTTTACAAAAAGTTTAGACAGCTAAATATCGTCACTCGTTCCAATACATTACATACTATGTCGGTTCAGACCACTTTTCCAATTATGGTCACGTGAATCTGTGGTCACGTGACTCTGAAAATCCATATAATAGTTTTCAAATAGCCATCATTTAACTCCGAGCATTACTGAAACACTAATAGGTAACTTTTACCTCCGGAAACCAATCCGGTAGACCTCCAGGGTTGGATTCTAATCAAAAGGTCTATATGCCGGACATCTAGTTTTATATTCAATGAACTACTTTTGGACAATATAAATACCATCATGGAAATGCTGTATGTCTCAGCATTTCATCAAAACCAATTTTATTGCAATTGCTTTAAATTTGTTGATTTTTGCTGAGGGGGTAATTGTCCTGGGGTAAGCTGGTGTACGGATGTTGTGCTGATTATGTAAGCAGTGGCAAATATAGATACTATTGAAGCTAAGTATCATATACATAAACAATGCTAGCAAATAAATATTCGATGATACTGAGCTTTACTACAATATTCATAATATACATATTTCTATTAAAAACGATATTTGCATAAGTCCTGTATTGTACAAGATAGTATATGGTTATATGCAGGACTATATATATAGTATTTTATATTGAATAAGTAAAAGCATAAATGTTAGTATTTCAGAGAACTGATATATTGAAAGGTGAATATTTGGTTATTTTTCTATAAAATTAGATTACTAAATTATACTTTTGTTACATTGTGGCTCATTTCTAACAAATTTGTGAATTTTGATATTATCCAGATAATTAATATAAACATAAGATTTTGACAAATAAACTATTATTTATATCACATTTTTAAAATAATTTATAACTCAGTTGAATCAGTTTCTTGCTTATATGTTTTATTTTGTGTGCTATATGCAGGACTGCAATATATATCCCACTATTTGGTTAGTTTCTTAACTATGGTAACTCAGAACATGTTTATATACGTATACGCATTCATTGTAAATAGTAGGTATTTTTATCATGTATAGAAATACCTGGATATTCATATATATGTATATATAGAATATATGCGTATATGCAGGATGTATGAACATATACGCTATGTATATGCAGGATATTAGTATATATACAAATATCACCATACAATATATATACTATTCAAGTACATAGTCGGGAATGCAAAGTATTGATTAAAGTGCCTCTTTAAAATAAAAAGGTTCATAAAATTGGGTTTTGCCTTTAAGTGTTGAAAGTACTATATATAATAGTATATGTATATATGCAGGAGATAAAGTATATACAGGAAGTTATACCCCTATACTATTAAAGATTTCAGGTAAAATGAATAAACGGAGAGCTAAAAATGGAAAATGTTCAAATCCTTTATTACCATATGCTTGAATATTAGAAGTATTAAGACAAGTGGATATTTGCTATATATACATTAATATATATAGTATATTCGTATCCTGTATATAATGGCTATATATATAATTTTTATAATGGCCACTTTCATTAAAATAGCCACAACTGTATACAGGATAATCGTATATATAATATAACCATGGCTCTTCAACTCATACAAATCTTCATTTAAGTTCTGATTTCAAGTAAGGCCTTATCCACAGATTTCTTTATACTAGGTAATTAACGGTTTATATGCAGGTCTTTAATTCAATAAGAATATATTATAACAATTGGTTAGTTTCACCATGGTTTCATTGTGGTATATACAATATATAAACTTGGGTAATTTAGTTAATCAATAGAATAGCATAATCGTAGTATATAAGGATATTTAGAATATTAGTAGTGGATATGATTTAGTACTGTATATAGTATATATAGTATAGTATAGTATCATGAAAGACAATCCTGAAACAATCTTGTTACAAGGGTGGAACACAATAAATACAAAATGAAACATCAAATAGTAACATGAATTTATATACATTAGGAAAAAACAGGGCGGGTGACGGCACGGTAGTTGACGTTTTCACGAAGATTTTGAAAGTTTGGCACAGGAACAGGAAGATCACAATCAAATTGACACTGATCAAAAGAAATTGCTGCAACTTTCCCCCTCACGTGATCACGAGGAAGCCAATAACGAGCAAATCTGACACAAGCTTTATCGTCTTGGTGGAAATCCTTGAAATTTTGCAACACCTTCAAGTACAAATCGGAGCGAGAGTCAGCATGAGGACTCAAGATTGTACAGTCACGTAAAGCCGCCCAGTCAGCAATTGGAATATAAGTGTAGCCTTCATTATCGAGGTTTGCAAGAGATTGGTACCATTGGGCCAAAATGTCGTGGAGCGCGACATTTTCGAGGTTCCCCATATTCTTCAATGCGACACGGTAAGAAACTTGGGATCTTGGGACGGCATGGGTTTCGAAGTTGGCAAGAATTTGGCGGTAAACGGTTTTGTCTTTCCATGAATAATGAGAAAGAATGGCGTTTATAAGGAACTCATCAACGGGTTTGATGGTGGCGTAAATGGCAATCATCTCACGAAGACTTGAGTAAGCCGTTTCGGATAAATCCGGATAAACTTTAAAGAAAACATTGAAAAAACCCAGGTTCAAAATTGAGTACCTTGAATTGAGGGGTTTATTAGCACGGGCATAATATTGCAATGCTGTTTTCCACACAGAAACCATTGTTTCCAATGGTTCTCCTTGAGAATGACAATTTTCAAGCATAGAAACAACATATGGAGCCTTGAGAGTTACCCGATACGGTAAGTCAAACTGCACGACTTTATCAAAGAAGTGCTTGGCAACTTTGATATCGGAACAATGGCCAATGAAATTCAAGTGTAAATCACCTAAGCAATGCAAAACGGGCTTCGCTGCATGAGGTTTTTGTTCGTAAACCTTCATAAGAGCTTCCATCATGTCCAAGCCACGAGCGTTGTCACCAGCAAGAATGGCGACTTTTCCCAATGCGGTAAGAAGCGTGTAATGAGTTTCGTTTGGGTGGCGTCTTGTGTTGTAGTCGAAAATGGACAAAATGTCGTCATATGAAAACCGGCCTGTTTTATATGCCACAGGCAACACAAGAGCCAAAACAGCATGGTTAAGGTAGAGTTTGCTTGTTCTTTCGTCGTTAACACCAGCTTCCCAAAGCTCTAGCATTTCGGCAAAACATTCAGTTTGAAGCATGGCCAGGAAAAGAAGTCTTAAGCCGCCAGAAGCCAAATTGGCACCAACAACTCCACTGATAACAGCCTCGGCACATTCTAAAATGGCCAGTTTCACCAAAATGTCGTTACTTAATGTCGCCAGCGTATACTGATCCGAATCTCTGTTCTGTTTCCGAGAAAGACGAGAATTCCGGTTCGCCGTGGTGAAACGGTTAAGTAATTCAGCATAGGAATGTAAAGCGTCACGTGGCAACTTCTCCTTGACGGCGTCATTGGCAAATAACCGTTTTAACTCATTTAGAGTTTCTGGTGAGTCGTTCCCACTAGCCACAACTTCAGTAAAACGGGCCACCTGCGCCACAACCTGTGCCTCTGTGGATACTCTAGGTTGGACCAAGCGGTCGTGGAGATCTGGATACGTAGCAGCGGCAGAAGCGGAGCCGTTGCCTTGGGCGCCAGTTTTGGTGGCGTTTCCTCGGCTAATATGAAGGGCAAAATGATTATGAACATCAAGACCAGGATCAAGATTTGCATTTGTGGCTAATTTTAATCCGGGTGTATTTCCTCGAACTTTTCGAAGAAGAATAGGCCGGAGTCCAGCCAGGGTATTGGAGGAGATTAATCTGAACATGTTGTTGAGATGAGATTTGTGAGATTTTGAATCCGGAGTGAACGGAGAAACGGAGAAACGGAGAAACGGAGAAATCTCGGAAAATCGGTGTTAATGAATAGACCAAGAATAATCGAAAGTCAGAGAATAGAGAATACACAATATACTGAAAAACAAAAAAATCTACGGATCTGGCTTCCTATATCATCTCTTCTCTAGGGTCTAGGTCACGTTATTGTTCTATCCTTCTATGCGCTTATATAAAATGGCGTGAACTTTGGTACTGCAGATAATCTATTAAATTCCATCTCCATCTCCATCTCTATTTCCATTTCCATCTTCGTTCTCCTAAAGCTCTCCTATAAAAAATCCGTATTTTCTCAAAACGATATTCCTCCTTTGGATCTTCTTTTTTTTATGCATTTTTTTTTTTTTATTGCTGTTTTCCTGTTAATCTGAATTTTTATACTACCATATTCCTACTGGACAGGTCATCACGTGAGTCGTATTCCACCGTTACCTGACGGCATGTCTCTGCAAGGAACCACCTTTCTATGCACGAACAGGTGATTGACACTTGTTCTTTTCTCTATACTCCGCCTCTTTCGTATCGATTTTCGTATTTGAATCCCTTGCCGTTTGGATCTAAATTGGTGTACTGGTGTACTGATGTACTTGTGTACTAATGTACTGGTGTACTGGTGTACTGGTGTACTGATCCATACTGGTGTATTGGTGTACTGGTGAATAGAATCAACTGGCATTCTTTATATTATTAAGCATTCTACTAGATTTCTATATTGTTCAATCAAACTATCCGTTTTGAAATTATCGTTGGAAGAAGAAAAAAGTGGAAGTTCCAATATGTGCTTTATTTATTACTGTATGAATTGAAGAAATGACATTGTGGAACCCTGGTTCATGGATAATTCTATGTCATTCTTCAGTTATCTTCTTTTGAATATTGCCTTTAAAAATTACAGAATTCGGTTTTTAGCATGTACTTTGCAATAATTGGGTATATGCAGGACGTTTAATTGGGACTCTTGATCCATCAGCAAGAACATCTTTATATGCAGTACATTTAATTGGGGCCATTGATTTGCACTAACAGCACTAGTGATTTCATTTTATATGCAGTACATTTAATTGGGGCCATTGATTTGCACTAACAGCACTAGTGATTTCATTTTATATGCAGTACATTTAATTGGGCCATTGATTTGCACTAACAGCACTAGTGATTTCATTTTATATGCAGTACATTTAATTGGGACTATCTTAACATTATAATTCTCTATATGGAGAAACACCAGTCTTTCTCAATATGCAGTACATTTAATTGATTTTTTTGTGCTAATACTAGTAGTAAAGTCTTCCTTTATATTCACTACTTTTGATGGGACTATCTTTACCTCATAAAGGTAGTATTTATATGCAGTACACTTAATTGAAGCTCTTGTACTAGTTGTCCGTTTATATGCAGTACAGTAATCGAGACTCTTAGTTTCCACTAAAAACTTTATATGTAATATATTTTATTCGGACTATCGCTTGCACTAACATCAGTTATTTGATATGCAGTGCATTTAATTGGGACTTTTTACTATCAGTAGTGAAGTCTTTCGTTATATGCAGTACATTAAACTTGAACTCTTGTACTTACACCAGTGTAGTCTTCTGATTATATGCAGGACAAATTAAAATTTCAATGAATACTGATTTTGGAAACATTTCCAAAAATAAGTCAAGTTTTCTTGGTAGTGCGGTGTTTATAGTACCACGGAAATGCATATCAACCATTCAAATAAGTATTTATAATTCATAATATCCGGAATTATGAGTTAAAATGGGCTCAAATGACTAAAATTTTGAATTTTTTTAATCATATTTTTTAATAATAAAATCTTTAATAAATTCCCTAATCTTATAGTTCTTTTCTTATTCTTACTTATTCTGTTTTATATTTAACTAAAATTCTTATATACACTGTACAGTATTTATGATCTTCTCTAAAAGGTAATACTTTTGAAATATTATCAAAATATTTATCATACTATAATTATATGCAGTATCCTCTATCTTTGTAGGGTATGGTAATTCAAGAATTTATCCCCAACTAAAAGAACCAGAACCATTGAAGTGCTCCTGAAAATCTCAGGATTTAGATGATGCCAATATTATGGCTTCTTCTTGAAATAAAGTTCTTTTTGATGAGGGCATAGTTGTCCTGAGGTAAGCTGGTGTACGGGTGTTTTTGATTATGTAAGCATAACAAGGAATATGGTAGTGGTCTCCAACATTGGCATTAAATATGGACATTAGAGAATACTGAATTACATTATATGATGCCAAGACTTTAGTACGATGGTAAAGTATTACAATAATTAATTATATTAGAAATTGGACAATTAAAAATATAAGACAATTAGCAACTATATATTTTTTTGATATAGTATCATTAAAATCAACAATAGAATATATATTATTCTATAGAGGATAAAAAAATCAAATAAACAATTTTACATTATTTTATATAAATATCTGCCTTTATACAAAAGTGGGAATATGTATGTGTATTAGTATTAATATTTATATGTTTATATGATTTATATTTTTATTTATATTTTGGAATTAATAAGAATATCTATATAAATTTATAATGAACAAAATTAAAAAGGTAAAAAATGTACAAGTAAATATTTAAAGAACAATATATTTACATAAGAGTATACTTACAAAGGTAAGTTCCAACCCAATATCTGGAAATTCAATGAATAATAGGAATTAATACGTAAAATAATATAACATTTGTATTATAGATATTTATCATCTACATTTTTGAATATCCACATTGTTACCTATATATTTAGATAAAAGATAAATATAGTAATATTTGTAGATAAAATACAGGTAAATATATTACTGGATTTCGATAAACTGTTTTATATCCTATTCTTCTGTTCAATTCTATAAAATGGAACATAACAAATATAAAAAAAGGTGTAAAGATTTCAAAAGGTTCAGGATTTAATATTTTGGTCTATAAAGAAGTTCTATAAACCATAAATGTAAATTCCAAAATTTCAATAATATAGTCTTTCCTTAATACTCTGCCCTTTTTGTATTTAAAAAGGACTATGCTTATGTAAGAACAGGCAACACCTGCATATAACCCAAAAGGAAATATCTTTCTTTATGTATAGAGTCGGCTATTATGACAATAAAACTTTGATTTAGGGGATCTTCAGTCGTTGAAGATTATGGTGGATGTAAATTTTACCCAAAAATTCAATATTATGCTCAAATGACTTACCCCCCAGATGACCACCCCTAGGCACGACATTGTCGTTTTAGCAACCGCGACATTTTAAATTGGTACAACCTTATTATAAATATCAGAAGCCAAGAACAATTATCAGCAAAAATGAGGTCAGAACAGTCAAAATAATGTAGACTAAAGTGGAAAAATAACGAAGTTTTGAATTTAAAACCATTACTCAATGATTTCTATCACTCAATAGTAATTTCTATCACACTATAGTAAACTCTATCACTAGTAATCACAAGGTACTAAGAACTCTTCAAAATTGAATTATCATCAACTCGAAATTTTGATTGTTCTCAGATTTAACAATTTGATGTATAAATTTCACTTTTTAATGTATAGATTTCAAAATGACAATTTTCCATGATATTTTTATAAATAATAGCATTTATTAGAATAATTAATTTATAGTTTTACTCTAAATTCTTTAAAATGGAGAAAATACTGGATTATATTAATTGTTTTATAATTTGAGCAATTATTAATTTTAAATTTTGTAATAATTTGTACTAATAACTTATACTATAAATATACTGTAAATATACTACAATTATACTAGAAATTATACTAGAAATATACTAGAAATTGCTAATAGTAAATGATACTAGAACATTATACTAGGAAATGCTAATAACAAATTATAAACTATACTAGAAAATTATACTTATAAATGATACTAATACAAGATACTAAAAATTATACTAGAAAATGCTAATAATATTATGGAAATAATGTTTATATATTTCTAATATTTTACCATTTATTAATATTATTGTTTTTAAAAGATTTAAAAAATAGGAAAAAAGTATTATCTATAAAAAAGTGTGTATTAATATTTCTATTACCATCCTTAAATACCATAGACTATATACTAGATAAATAAAATGTCAATAGAAATATATACTATTTAGTGTATAAATCACATAAATTAAAGATATAAATACTTATTTATATTTCATATAATTTAAATATATTAACATTATAAAGATATAATAATATATATAGAGATATATAATATATAAAGATATATAATATATAATATATAAAGATATAGTATATAAAGATATATAATATATAAAGATATATAATATTCTGTTGATGTCTTGCCGAGGTCAAAATTCTTGAGACTAAGAAGTAAAGACATATCAAAAGTTTCTGTTTCAGAGAAATATCTGACCAATTTCAGTACCACCTTATTAAAATTGACAATCAAATATTTACTTATTTTTGTATCTTACGATGTTATATAATGGGTAATGTATATACATTTGATCTAAATAAATTATTAATAATAATTACTTATCTATACAAAGATAATGTAAATATAATTAATTTTTATGAATATGAGTCTAATTGCTAATAGATATTATGTATTTATCTTTTATAATTTATATCAAATATTTCTATAATTTATAAGAGAATATATTTAGAAAGAATAAATATGTAAACATTATATTATTTATGTATATATTTACATTATATTTTACTCGTCACATATATATAAAACTAGGGGATGCTATTAATGATAATATTATGGTGGGAATATATATAATTTCTAATGACCATGTGTTTAAAATTATTGTTTTTGAAATCTTTAAAGATATCAAATAATATATAAGACCTAATATTAACAATATAATATTAAACAAAAATAATACATAAATATATACATATATATACAAAAAAAACATAAATATATATTTTTATCATTTTAGATTAATATGTATCTCTTTTAAGAACACATTAAAATTACTAATTTAAAATTAACATATACCACGCAATATAATTCTGCTTTCTTTTAATAAAAAGGAGGTAATTAGAAATATCATATATAAGATTAATATAGTGTAAGAATAAAATGAGATAAAAGATAGCCCCTTTAAGGGACTATATTTATTTTGGTTATATACTATTTTTCTATTTGTACATTCTTTTTCTTTGTATAAAAGGCGTATTTTAATATAAATAAGTATTTCTAGACATAAAAACATAGGTATATTAGAAAGACATTTAATTACTTTATACATACAAGAATACTTTTGGGTAGAAATCTTTCCATTCAATAAGGCTAATGTAATTTTTTTTATATATATTCTTTGATATAATTATAATCATACATTTAAATAAAATAATATAGAAAAATTTAAAGTAGAATATAAAAAAAATATAAATAAAAAAGAAATATTGTCCAATAAGTCTCATCCATATACGGATTTCATCAGATTCAATGACCCTCTCACATTCAATGATGACTTTTTTCTTCATCAATAATAGATACCTTATTTCTTCTTGTAAGCCCATTATTAAGCTTAAAATGTCAACAATTCCACTTCCAATCCAAAAAATAAGAACACTGCTTTTGAGCCAAACGTATTTCAATACCTTTTGAAAACCTAGTCCAATTTTATGTTTCATATCTGGATAAATTCCCCGCTAATCACTGACTTTTTCATACTCAATATCCACATTCAAGGAACTTGTCATTTCCTTTTCCATTTTGAAATTGGTTATTTTTTATTTCATCAAATGATGAAGGTTCTCTCGATGATTTTCTCCTTTTCAATATTTGATCCAATCTAACTTCTTCTTTTAGTTAGTCTTCATATATCATTCTTCCATATTTATCCTCCATATCTAGTCTCAATATCTAGTCTCAATATCTAGTCTCTATATCTGGTCTCTAGTATCTATATTTGGTCTCTAGTCTCTTTATCTAAATATATCATTCAAATACTGATACAGAAACTCATTAGATTCATAATTGTCTGCTTTCAGTATATTAGAATAAAAATGTATAATTCATCAACTCCATATTTGGTGATATATTCCATTACTTACCCCTAAATAAGCCAAAATTTATCCCATCAAATCTCCTGGGAGATTTTCTCATATTTATATTCAATTATTAAATTTGCACTTTTCCATTTGAAACAACTCCTTATTGTTTTATACCTGCATATACACGGCTGCAAAAATCTAAAAACAATATAAATACTGACCACCCTCGCGATGTTTAAAAACCTTTTTCTGACACCCATTCAATCATTACACAAGCCACATCATAAACCAAACCACAAATCCATCCACAATCCATCCCCCTATCTACTTATCTGCCCAAAATCCACATCACGTGCATATGGTGTACGGGTGTATTTATCTTCTGGTGTACTGATTTACCTCAATATACACACCCAGATCAAATGCTAGATAAGCAATATCAAGTCTTCCATCTCCATACATGGAAACCACGCCGCTTCTTCCGCCTAAACAGGCGGCAGATTCGCCTTCTCCGCCGAAGAAACTAGCTACGTTTGATGGTGTGTTCCTCCCAACAACTCTTAATGTTTTGTCCATTTTGATGTTTTTAAGATTTGGCTTCATTCTTGGCCAAATGGGAATTTCTGGCCTGGTGTTGTTGCTCGTCATGTCCTACTTAATCGACACATTGACCGTTCTTTCCATTAGTGCCATTTCGACAAATGGTACCGTTAAAGGCGGTGGTGCTTATTATATGATTCTGAGGTCGCTAGGTCCAGAATTCGGTGGCGCTATTGGCATCATTTTCTTTATAGGGCAAATCTTGAACGCTTCTCTTAATGTCGTTGGTCTTGTTGAAGCTATTCTTGTCAATTTTGGCAATATTCAAGGTGACGTTTATCCATTATTGCCAGTTTCTTATGCTTGGCTGGTTTTATACTCTCTGTTGGTGTTATTAGCTTGTACAGCAGTAACGCTAGTTGGTGCATCGTTTGTTTCTAAAACGGCTTTTTGGTTGTTTGTTCTTTTGGTCTCCAGCACGCTTTCTATCCCCGTTCTGGCCATATTTGCTGCTCCTGGCTATCCTCTGCCTCCTCCAAATGACCAACTATGGTACCTGGGACTTCTGATGGCTACATTTCGTGAAAATCTATGGCCTAAATTTACCTCTGGTGCTGCTGGTTCCGTTCTTCCGCCGGGTGAAAAAGAATCTTTTAAGAATTTGTTTGGTGTCTTCTTCCCTGCAACTGCCGGGATCTTTGCTGGTGCACTGATGTCGGGAGATTTGCAAAACCCATCGAGATCGATCCCTAAAGGCACGTTGAGTGGACTATTTGCCAGTTTCTGGCTATATTTTGTCGTCATTTTAGCACTTGGTGCTTCAGTTCCTCGGGAGTTATTTTTAAAAGATATCAAGATCATTCAAAGTGTCAGTTTAAGTGGTTTGGTCATTATCTTGGGAGAAGCTGCCACTGCTTTATTTTCGGTCATTATGGGAATCGTTGGTGCTGCGTCTATGTTTAATGCCATTGCTTGTGATCGAATTGTCCCCGGACTCGGCCCCTTTTCGCTTTCCAAGAAACTGTCTCTGGAGAAACAAAAGGCAATAAACCTGAGTATTTTCCTCACTTGGATCATTGCCCAAGCTTTCTTATTCGCTGATATCAACTCAATTGCCACTTTTATCACTATGGCATTTCTTACTACGTTTTTCGTGACGAATTTGGCCTGTTTCTTATTAAGAGTCGGTTCAGCTCCAAATTTCAGACCCAGTTTTAAATGGTTTTCTTCGAAAACTGCAGGAACTGGCGGAATTGTTTCCGTTCTTGCCATGTACTTGGTGGACGGCTGGTCTGCCACTTCAGTTATAACATTTTTGATCTTTTTAATGGTGGTTATTCATTATTCTGTTCCGCCGCTGACTTTTGGTGACATTTCTCAACTTCTTATCTACCACCAGGTCCGGAAATACTTGCTCCGGTTGAAAGTGGATATGAGTGTTAAATGCTGGCGGCCACAGATCCTCCTTCTTTGTGACGATCCTCGAAGTTCCTGGTCTTTAATTGCTTTTTGCAACCATTTGAAAAAAGGCGGCCTTTATATCTTGGGTCACGTGGTCAGAATGCCCGATACACAATTTGACGTTACTTCAGTGGAGGAAATCAAGAAACAAAAGCATGCATGGTCACAAGTTCGAGATATTGCCCGGATTAAAGCATTTGTTCAAATTGCCGTTAGTCCGTCTTTGCCCTGGGGGGTCCGAAACGTTTTCTTAGGGTCTGGTCTTGGCGGAATGAAGCCTAATATTACCGTCTTGGGTTTCTACGATTCTCAAAAACACGGGGTTTCGTTGCCCTTACGTAATGAACATCTCCCAACGGACGAATGTCGCAAAGAAAGCAAAGTTTCCGTTAACCAATGGGTTCAAATCGTGGAAGATTTGATTATAATGCAGGCCACGGTGGCTGTTGCAGGAAATTTCGCCGGAATGACTCTTCCCGAGCTCCGAGGTCGTCGTTGGTTCCGGTCTCTGCCTGAGCAGAAACACCCGCCTCGATACATTGACTTGTATCCGATTCAAATGTCGTCAGTTTGTTTCCTAAATGATGGGAAATCCGTCATGTCTACAAATTTCGACACTTATACTTTGATTCTTCAATTGGGGGCAATCTTATCTACAGTGGATGAATGGGCAGCAAATGGATATCGACTCCGAGTGGTGGCTTTTGTGGAAACTGAAGCGGAACTTGATGATGAATACCGTCGTCTTGCCGATTTACTTTCCTCTTTGCGTATAGACGCTGAGGTTCACGTGAAATTCTTGGATGACGGTCTGCTATCAACGTATAACTTTCTTGTTAAGGGTCACGTGCCCACAAAAGACACCCAGAAGGAGTTTGATCGTGTGTGCAGCATTTTGCATGGGGATCGGTGGTGGTCGAATTTATGTGATGCGCGTGAGACGCTTTGTGAGTTGAAACGGAGTCGGAATATCTCCCGTCGATCGGGGAAATGGGGGTTTTCCGGTCGTCAGCCGCACGCAAATGTTTCTCTTCCCATTTCTCTTTCCAAGAGTTCTTCTGGAGTTACCGCGGGAAGTCCGCGGCTCAGAAACAATCGTCGGTATACTCTTTCAAACTTGCATAATCAGGGTCTTTCCCTTTCCTTCAATATGCGTGCTCATGGAGATGATGGGTTTTTTAATTATGGACAGTCTGATTCTGATTCTGACACTTCCGAGGCCCCCGAGTCCAGCGGTGAGCTTCCCCAGCAGGCTGGACCGCATGTCAATTCTAACTCCGAAGAAGTTAACTCCGAAGTTGCCGAATCAGGTAACTCCGGAAGCAAACCGCATTCACGATCCAAACGCCCACTTCTTCTGCGGTACCACAGTCATCTTGGATCAGTGGATCAAATATCTACTAAATCTTCAACGTCCAATCTTCGACCAAGTTTCCTGGCGGTGAAAATCCCCCAATCCAAGCTCCGAGACGATGGTGATGACGACGGAGATGAAGGAACCACTGAGAATAGCGGAGATAACCAAAATAAGCGAAGCATCGGATTTATCGGAGATAACATTCCTTCATCTGCAGCTAAAGACAGACTCCGTGCAGATTCTCCCATGAACCCTCCATCAGTGATTGCCAGCGATGACATAAACCATCACATTCACAGTCCCCAGTTTCTTTCTGAAGATGATAACGAATCAATGTCAACTCCACTGCCCACAGCGGAAGAACGGAAGGTAACTCCGAAGCAACTCAACGATGAATTGGCAAATCTTTCCTTTAACGATATCCCCGCTAAAGGCCAGCATGTCATTTTGAATGAACTCATAAAAAACCACTCCCGCGGAGATACCGCGGTTGTTTTTTCTACCCTTCCTGCCCCTGTTTTTGGTACCCATTTGGATGACGCTGCCTCTTTGGACTATACAAATAGCATTGCAATCTGGCTCGACGGCTTGCCACCAACTCTCCTTGTCAATTCCCAAACCGTCACCGTCACCACTGCCTTGTGATACTGCCGTGTCCTGCATAGTGAGTGTATCCTGCACATTGGCTATGATAATCTAACTCATCGTGACTTTTGATACTACAGACTACACCATCACGAAAGTATATCTTTTGAATTTGCAGCATTTGTTGATTATTGACTAACAATTATGGATGAAAAAAGTGAACGACTCCGGCGGAGGCAGGAGCAACTTGCAAAATGGAAGCTAAAAAAACAGCAAGATGCCAAAGATTCTACATCAACAGAATCTACACCGGGAGAATCTCGGGAATCTACACCAAAAGAAGTAAGTGAAAGCGAGCGGAAAAAGCTTGAACGTCAGCGGAAACTTGAAGAATGGAAGCGACGGAAACAACAGGAGCTTCAGAAAGTGGATTCTGAAAAACAACCTTCACCTGAGACTGTGCCTGTTTCCACAAGCACTAATGATAAACGAGGAATGCGAATTGGTGGGTTAAAGACGGGAAAAGCTGGTATTTTTCCGAAGAAACCCGTTATACGGCTGAAACGAGTTTTCGGTGAAGATGGTGATGGAGATGAACCTGAACCGCAGTTCAAGAAGCCCGTTTTAAAGAGCAATTACAACCGAGGAGGCAACAGCCAAGCTGATGATGACACGGAAATAGATGCTTTGGATGCATTTGTGCAGGAACTCGGACAAACTTCAGATAATCCGGTTGATGACGTAATCGGAGAAGAAGATTCAGACACCAATGAGGACAGCGAAGAAGAAGGAGATGGAGAAGCTGGACAATTGGCAGCGCTACAACGACAAGCTATGCAAAAAGGCAAATCACTTGCCGCTATTGACCATGAACAAATTGCATATGAACCATTTCGGAAAAACTTTTACGTGGAAGCAACGGAAGTTTCGGAACTTTCTGATGAGCAAGTGGCAGATCTTCGAGCCAATATGGACGGCATAAAAGTATCGGGAACTTCTTCGCCACGGCCAATATGGAAATGGAACCAATTGGGGTTATCTCCGGTGGTGACGGCGTTAGTGGAAGAACAGCTTGGATTTTCCACGCCTACCCCGGTGCAGGCACAAGCGATTCCAGCGATTATGGCGGGAAATGACGTTCTTACTATTGCCAAGACAGGATCGGGAAAAACTTTGGCATTTGTTTTACCTCTTTTGAAGCACGTGACCGATCAAAAACCGTTAGACGCTGATGACGGACCTGTGGCGGTGCTTTTAGCTCCTACAAGAGAATTGGCAGTTCAAATTCACCGTCAACTTTCTATCTTCACGAAAAAACTCGGTCTTTCTTCTTGTTGTTGCTATGGAGGAGCTTCTATTGAACCGCAAATCTCCGAAATGCGTAAAGGCGTCCATGTTGCAGTTGCAACGCCAGGAAGACTCATTGATTTGTTGGCTGCTAATAACGGAAGAGTGACCAATTTGCGCAGAACAACTTATGTTGTTGTTGATGAAGCGGATCGAATGTTTGATTTTGGTTTTGAGCCTCAACTTAAAAAGATTTTTGCTCAAATTAGACCGGATAAACAATGTGTGTTGTTTCTGGCTACGTTTGCACGGAAAATGGAATCTCTAGCGAAACAGACGCTTCAAAATCCCGTCCAGATTGTCGTTGGTGGAATCGGAGTGGTGGCAAAGGAAATCTCTCAACATATTGAGTTGTTTGAACGGGACAATGACCAGGACAATGTGCAGGAGGAGAGGTTTCCTCGATTAGTGGAGATCCTCCGGCAATTTTCCGGCAAGAAATTGGTGTTTGTGGAGCGACAAGATGCTTGTGATGATCTTCTTGTAAGGCTTCTTCGCATTGGCATACCTAGTTTGGCAATCCACGGCGGTAAAGACCAACTAGATCGGAAACACGCTATTTCGGAGTTTGCCTCTGCTAATTCCGCCGTTGATGTTCTCATTGCAACTTCCGTGGCGGCACGTGGTCTTGATGTGCAAAATTTACGTCTTGTGGTGAATTACGATCCGCCAAGCCACCTTGAAGATTATGTACATCGTGTCGGAAGAACGGGGCGTGCTGGATCTGCTGGCGATGCTTATACTTTTGTTTTTACTGACCAAGAACGTGCTATTGCCGATTTGGTAAAAGCACTTGTGGCTAGTGGGGAAAACCCAGACACCATTGATAGACGACTTTTGGAAATATCACAGTCGTTTCTTGGCCGAGTTAAAGAAGGAAAAGAGAAGTATCGGTTTGGGTTTGGTGGTCAGGGCCTTAGCAAATTGGATGAGGCACGTGATAGTCATCGTTCTATGGAGAGGAAAGCGTATGGAGAAGATGGGACCGGATCCGGACCGACCGGATTTAACGGACCGAATGGTCCGAACACCGAATCTCCCCCAGTTGAGCTCTCTCTTCCGGAATTCTCCGTCATTGAAGGACGTGCGGCTGAAACAACTGGTCCGGACAGATGCAAATTCCATTCTCGAGTTACCATCAATGATTTACCCCAGAAAGCACGATGGTTTGTTGTTAGTGCGGATAATTTATCGGAAATATCCGATGCTACCTCGGTTTCAATTACCAATAAGGGCCAATTTTACGCTTCCGGTCGTCCTCCTACTACAATTCGTCAAGGTGGTCGTGAAGTACCTGCACCACCTAAACTTTATTTACTTGTGGAAGGTTTAACCGAATCAGCCGTGGCTGATGCAAATCGCATGATTCGACAAAAAATGATTCAAGGTCTTCAAACAGCCGCTCGTGATGAACCATCCGGTCGTTATACTGTTTAATGGGATCGTGTATATTGGTTCGAGCATTTATCAAATAATCAACTCAAAGATTAACTCATAGTCAAATAATCAACTCAAAGATTAACTCAGTCAGTAATCAACTCAAAGAGCAACTCATAGTCAAATAATCAACTCAAAAAATCAACTCAAATGATCAAAAGATACATAAAATTGACTCCATACAAGTAAGCTTTTCTATAGTTAACGACAAGAATAAGATCAATCTTCAAGCATTTCTTGTTTCTGTTGAAAACTATCGTATTATTCCCAAGTTGGTATTGGTTGGCGTTACTTATTTAATAATATCTGGAGATTGATTATAAATTGATTATGTAATCTGAATCATTATAGCACTGATTATGTAATCATATAAATTGACATGATTATTGATTAAGTAACAGATTATGTAATCATATTTATTAATCATTTCCATACATTTTAGTATATTGTAAAATAATCACTGCATAAGAAAGCATCAATCCATATTAGTATATAAAATAAAGTATTGATCACTCATTTGCCTGTGTTCTTGCCTAGGTTAGATAACTGAATACATAAGTGATTACATAAGTGATTACATAATTAATTACATAATCAATTACATAATCAATTACATAATCGATTACATAATTGATTACATAATTGATTACATAATTGATTACATAATTGATTACATAATTGATTACATAATTGATTCAACTTCTTGAGAACAGAATATCAAACTGTCTTTACTTCACTTTCATTCTCTTTCAAAGCTATACATAAGATAGATATGAATAGAGAAAAAAATAAAACAATGATAATCACCCCCTGGATGTATTAAACTCTCTAAATCTGTCCATTCATATATATATAAATATGTAAATATTGATATAAATAAATTATAAAGTAAATACATAGCGGCGCCTATCTTTATAACATTACTCTTATATATATATATGTATTATGAATAATATACTAGTATAAATTTATATAAATATAGTCACTGAATTGAAGGGAGATAAACATTGAATTATAATGGAAAATATATAGTATATTTTTAGTTGTTAATGATTATGAATATATATTCCAATATAGACAATATTTCTTTACTTGTTAATGATTATGAATATATAAATATACTGCAAAAAATCACTATATGTTTTATTATATTGTAATATAATTGTTATAGTTTATTCAAGATATATTTTAATTCCTATGCTTTACTATATTCTATTACATCATTATTGGGCATATTATTCAACTTATAATATTGGCAATATTTGTTAAGTTTCTTGATCATCTGAGTCTTCTATCTTCGGGTGGTGTATTTGTATATATACCTTGATCAAGCAGTACTATAGCTTGATTACGTAAGCAATACTATACCCTGATTACATAAGCAATACCTTGATTAAGCAATACTATAATCATAAACGTACTTAAAAGAATGTATTATATACAGTACACAGAATGTGATAGATTTATACTACACTACTAAATCATGAATTTAATATAATGATTGTATTATAAAGTACTCAATTATTATTATTACATATTTAGCTGGATTTTTCCATATTTTTGAGAAACATTTATATAATTTTGGCAATTTTCCATATTAAATTAAGAATTATCGACAAAATACTACATAATATATCGAATATATATTTAGTCTTGAGTAAAACATATTTTCAATTTATTACTTGAAATGAAGTATACTTAATTCTTAATATTTATATATATACATTATTACTTACTACTTAATACTTAATACTATACTTAATTCTTAATATATTAATTCTTAATACTTACTATTTAATATCTTTATAATATATTTTTCCAAAAGACCAGTCATTTTCCCTTTCCACAAACTCTTTCATGTCTTTTTTCTGATAATCCATGTCATATTCGCCAATGAAGGAAAATTGATTATTCATCCTGTATATATTCAAGTATGTTTCAATGATTACGTAATCAATATATATCAACCATTTTATCTCGATATAGCATTACACCGGTACTTCTTAACTGAATCATCCAACTGTCCGAAAAATCCATAGATGAGGTGAACCCTCTTATCCGGATCAGAAACCCCTCTTATCCGGACACTTAGTTGGGGTCAATTAAGACGTTCCATTTCAACACAACCTCACCCAAAAATGCAGTATTTTCCTCTTCCAACTACAAATAAGCCCCAGACATAGTATGACGATGTTCCATTGCTTCACTATCATAAAATGGCCCCCTTTACTTTGATCACCTGATGCGGTCACGTGATCCTACCAATTATCCCCACTGAACCTGGACGAGCCATCGTTTAGCGGCGTATTAGACGGCTGACGCCTCCAGTGGCTCAATATCCTGCAGGATCTTTAAAACAAATCCATATTGGGTTATTGCCTGCATATAAACATTATCACGTGACTCCATTTAATTCCTTTATTTATACAAATTGGCAAGAGGCTTTATTCTTACAGGAGCTAAGTGAGGTGGAGAAGGTCTCTTCAGGTGGTATTTGACAACGCAACGGGCTGACCTCTTTTACTCAAACGTTTTCAATAAAACCCCTATTATCCGGAGTTTTCCAATCTTAAACCCCTCTTATCCGGACACTTAGTTGGGGTCAATTACGGAGTCAAATATAGAGAAAACGTCCCCTCAAAAAGTTACAGTAAGCCACCAAAAGCCTGAAAAAGGGGTCCCCAAAGCTATTGGCCTCAGATGTCGGGTTATCAACTGAAAGTACAGACATGTTTCAAGTCACGTGATCTCTGGCAATTACCTATTTTTAATGAATGGTTGCAGGGTTCATTCGTTGCTTCGAGTCAGGCCGTAAACGTAGCGATAAAAAGGTTTACCAAGAAATAACAATATCATAAGGATAAACGTATATAAGTATCGGGCGTATAATGGCTTAGTCATTGATTACGTAATCATTATAACAAAGAGCATTTTGATTTGCCCCATTATGGCAGCTTGAATGAGGTAAACCAATAGCGGAGGCTACTTAATCAATATTATATTTGGGTGGATGTTAGATTTACAAACATAGGCTCGAGCAGTTGCCTAGAGTGAATGTAGAGAGCGATTTAAATCGATTACGTAATAGATTATGTAATCAAACTTATTATGAACAAATTATTCAATGAGACTTAAAAGCAAACACTATTAAATGAAGAAAGATTTAAGAATGAAATGCAAATTTGAAGTATTTAACCAAGAACTACCGGAAATCAAATATTCAGTTTTCGTTCAATATCTTGTTATCTTATATTACCAATTATCAAATTAAATGAGAATTTCTCGATTTTTCACCATTTTCTTTATGTTTTATAATATTGTCAAAATCAACCTTATAATCCATACTAAAGTTTACTTCAATATGTAAATGATAAGTATATCAGAATGAGTTTTAGCTACAAAAAAGGAATTGATAAGGATATAAGAAAACTATATGTATTCATGATTATGTAAAACTATAGGTATTTAAGTATGAATATTAGGTAGTACTTATTAGTATATAAATATTATGACTATTAGTACCTATTAGTATATAAGTAAGTAAACATATAAATCTTCAGATATCGAATGATATAACGTTCATTGACGATATAATCAATATCAACAATATAAACGATTATTGATGATATAATCAATATCAACGATACAATCAATTTTGACGATAATGGTAATAGTATATAGTATATAATATAGAACAGCAAAAATTTCAATAATTGTATAGTGTCAGGTGGTCTAATGTAAGATATTGTATACTAAATGGTATTTATTACAGTTAAGTGGGTTAATAATTTACCAATATTCTATCAACATTAATTTATAGTATATTATATGGATTACGTAATCATGATAACGCATTAATATAATTGAATCAATAACGAAATAACGAAAATCAATGGTAATATATTGTATATAGACTGATAACAAGAGTATATGTATCATTTGTATAATATCCCCGTATAATATCATCCGTATAGTAATATATAGTATTATTGGTATATTTGTACTTTATATAATGAGGGTATATAGGTATATTTATATAGAAGAGAGAATTAGGAGAAAATACTTAGAAAATTAAAATGAATATATAAATATTGATCAATCTAAATAAATATATCAATATATATACTATACTATACTGTACTATACTATACTATACTATACTATACTATACTATACTATACTATACTATACTATACTATACTATACTATACTATACTATACTATACTATACTATACTATACTATACTATATACTATATAATACAATGCAATAAATATTCAGTTATGTGAAATATTCCCTTTAATTCTGAAATACTTTCTATTATTATTGTATAATTATAATTTAGATAAATTAGATATATGTTGATAGAAAGAGTATGATAAATGATATAGTAATTAAATAATATTTTAAAGTAAATAAACTACATTATATTATCAGGATTTTTCGAATTATATCTCAAATTATACATATAATTGACTGTAGAAAATGGTATTTTATTCATATAAATCATATGAACCCCCCTTATCCGGATACATTCACCTCTTATCCGGATACATTCACCTATCCAGACGCGTAAGAATAGACCTCGGACCAAGGTTTCATGTGCATTGAGCATGTGATTATATATCACGTGCCAACAATATATTCACCCCCACAGAGCAAATAAATGCGGGGAGGCCATTAAGGACCACTTTCTTTTCCCCCAAAATGACCTTTGATAGCAGCGTTTTCGACAAATACGACAAGTGGGAAGTGACAGAAGTGGAGCCGGGGTTCGTCCATGTGGAGTACAACAATCCAAAAACGCTAAATGCTTTTAAAGAAGAAGATTGGAGAAATTACCAACATATTCTTGAATTTCTTGAATCCGATCCAGCCACCAATGTCATTTTGATTTCTTCCAAAGTGGAAAAAGCTTTCTCCAGCGGTCTTAATCTTACCGCCGCAATGACCTTAATGGAAGCTAAAGATGACTGGAGTTTTGAAAACAAAAAAGCGTTTATGTACAGGCACATTAAAGAGTTCCAAGATGCTATAGCTATGCCTGCTCGAATGAGGACGCCAACTATTGCCCTTCTTAATGGAGTTTGTTATGGGTTAGCTTTGGATATTGCCTCGGCTTGCTCTATTAGAGTGGCCGTTGAAGGAGCAAAAATGTCCGTTCGAGAGATTAAAATCGGCATTGTTGCTGATATGGGATCTTTGCAAAGAATGGCTAATTTGGTCAATAACAAATCTACTCTCTATCGGTACGCTTTGACTGGGGAGGTGTTTTCTGCGCAGGACGCTAAAAACCTCGGATTTGTTTCGGAAGTATTTCCCGATATGGCAAGTGGCAAAGAATATTGTTTGAATTTGGGTGCTGATATTAACTCCAATCCTCAATGGGCTATCAAGGGAACCAAGGAGTGTATTCAGTTTATGGTTGATGGTGGTTCTCATGAACAGGGTTTGCAGAATGTTGCTGAATATAATGCTGTGCATTTAGTTGGTGGGATTACGAGTGGGATGCCGAAATTATAGCTCTCTGCTGAAGCAGCTTTAGCTGCTGAAGCAGATGAAATCATATATCTACTCAGCTTTAGCTGCTGAAGCAGATGATACAATCATATATCTACTCTATATTAAACATCCGTACACCATTATGACATCCGTACACCCGTACACCCGTACACCATAAAGAACCAATTCAAACTGTACCCAAGTCTTCAGAAACCGAACCGGGGCCCTGGAAGAACCTGCAATCAGTGGCCTGTAACCTCTGAGGTAGCTGGGAAACCTTTAAGGTAATTATGTCAAGGAATTATATGCAGGACACCAATTATATTTATGAATTTTGCTATCTAGGGACCAAGAAGACTTATATAACTAATCTATAATTATCATGAAATAAATATTATTACTATACACTGGAATTTCTCAAGCGTTTTACGTATTAATTCTATAATAATATAATTGTAAATCAATGAATGATAGTTTAAATCAATTCTAATTTAAATCAATTCTAAAAAAACCTAATAATATTTAAGAACTCTATTAACATATTTGAAATATACAGTAGTCGACCTTTAAAGTAAACTAATTCAATCTAAGAACAAAGGAAATGCCTGCTACACCAGTATACTAACACCCGTACACCAAAACACCCGTACACCAAAATAGTTAAGGTATGGATTATTAGCTAAAGAAGACGAGGTAGCTTATTCTGAATAATATTTTTTCACTGTTACTATAAACGTTATCTTATAACTCAATGTTAATAAAAAAGGACCATTCATTATATAATATTTCATTTAAATTGACAATTATAGTACTGTTTATTATATTGTATTACAGTACTGTATATTAGTATACACTATATAGTAATACAGTAGGGTAGTATAGGATTTATGTGAGAATATAGATATTAATGCAAGAGTATAATATCACGTGCTGACTTGAATATATCATAAACCCTCCTTAACAATGAATTTCTTCGTTGGGAGAAGACCACACAAATATAATATCCTGCATATTAGCTTATATCTTATTCTGATGATATTTTACAACGTAATCAATATACAATTTCAAATATGATAAAGATTGCTCATGAAGATAAATAAGATAAGCCAGTGATTAGCTATATATTATTAACAGATTAGAATATACACTAGGTGCAATTCATGTCTATACCTTTACACCCGTACACCTATACACCCGTACACCAGCTCTATTACACTGTACCCAATTCTTTACTAGAAGCTAGTCAAACTCATGATGAAGCTGATACTACTTATTAGCTCCACTGAGATTGAATCCAACACAGTTGATACAACTTTTTATGCCTTTACTCGTCTGTATATCATATACCACCACTGTAACACACCCGTACACCAGTATGGTGTACACGAGTACCATTTATGTTTAGGATCTAGTGTGATTTTTGCTTGCTGAAAAAAGCCTAGGGTGGTCACACTGTGGCCTGCTAAGGTAATTGTGACAACATATGCTACACCATTATAGTATAGCACCATTATAATACACCCGTACACCATGAAATAACTTCTTACTAGTCTTTGACACGGCCCTACTGTTCGATCTCTCTAATATTGGAATGCCGTATATGGTAGTTGTATACTGTACATAGCATTTTGATGTAGAGAATAGTGTCTAATCTGCTTACATAGTCAGATTAAACATCCGTACACCAGCTTACCTCAAGACAATCATGCCGTCAGCCAAAAGCACTAAAATTAATGCAACTGTGATAAATACGGTATTGGTGGAGTGCTGATCACGTCAGGATTATCTCAATGGTATTTAGATTGTCTAAAATGTATTATTTGTGTATATTTCTACCCTCCTGTATATAATAGACACGTACTACACCCGTACACCGAATTTATAGACCCGTACACCAGTGGATAGAATAGATTAGAAGTATACATACTTTATTTATATTGAATAAATGTTATTTTCTATAAGATCTCTGGATAGTAAAATCTTTAATTCATACTATTCATCAAATAATCCATATTAAGTCTGGAATACTCTAGAATCTCTATAGAACTATAAATAGAATGGTATAAATAGAAATAATAAAGAGTATAAGTAGAATTTTAGTAGATTCTAAAATAGCAAATAAGCCTTATCAGTGCTTGTATACTGTGGAAAGCTTGGTATAATATAATAAGGCAATAATTATATGTGTAATTATTGTATAATCAGTATAACCCTCAGAAAATCAGTACATCCCTAAAAATCAGATATTTCATGAAACTTTCAAAGTGAATATAGAATGAAGATTCTTGATAACCCTTTGGTTGGAAATATGCTTCTTAGCATATTGTTGTTCCAGAATTATTGGTTTTTCATGAAGTTAAACTGTCATGAGTTATGCAGTATTTTGGATATTTTCATATATGAATAGCTGGAGGTACCAGACGGATATTGCAGAGGCATTCATGTTTAATGAACTGTGGGGTCAATTTTCATAATTTCACGTCAATATGGGCTCATAATTCCTGATTGCTCTATAGCACCTGAAAACCAATATTCTTCCACGGTATTTTCTGTATTTGAATTCTCAAAAATATAATCGTGAAAATTGAATCTCTAAGCTTTGCCATTTAGATCATTCTCTTTTTTAAAAAAGATATGAAAAAAGATATGAAAAAAGATATGAAAAAAGATATGAAAAAAGATATGAAAAAAGATATGAAAAAAGATATGAAAAAAGATATGAAAAAAGATATGAAAAAATTCATGATCTGTTCCAGTTTCAAATATCATGTTCTATATCAATAGATTCTGGATGTAAAAACAACTTCGAATTTTTAACAGTTATTCGATAATTGTTTAAAAGTCATTATTAAGAATCACCAATTAGTCTAAATTCACTGTTTCCTCAAAGATAAATGAGAATCATCAAATTTTGAATATTAAATGATTTAGTGACTCTTTGTGCTCTTTCACGTGAGCTAAAGCTTGTTGAGTAATGTGCCCAATTTTCAAGTTAGAGTGGCTGTCAATTTTACCTTCTTGAGAAATCAACTCACCAGTTAACAACTTGATCAACGTAGATTTACCACCACGTTTCCAAGATAGCAACACAACAAGGACAAATTGTACGATACACGAAGGCTTGTTGGAACCTGGATGATACCATTTGAGCAATGGCTCTGTTGTTTGACTTAGATTCCTGGATCCATTTATACGAGCAATGGCTCTGGTGTTTGACTTATCTCCTGAGATTCCTGAAGGTAAGAACGCCATCGTGGAGTCGTAAAAAAATAGTAGGATTTCTGGAGCTATTTGACGTTAATGAACTGCAACAAATTACCTCTATAGTAGGTCAATTTCTTGTTTTCGTAGTGGATGATGTCAAAACATTGACCAAGAAGCCAGAGTCATGTGACACAATCAACGATTTGATATTGGTGTATTCCACCCAGTAATTCTGGCGCTATTTGACGTTGATGATTTGGATCATAATAGCTTGAAGTAAGAAATGAAGAAGAAGGAATGAAGAAATGAAGAATTGAAGAAATGAAGAAATGAAGAAATGAAGAAATGAAGAAGAAGAATTGAAGAATTGAAGAAAAAGTGACGAAAAAAAGAAGAAAAAATGACGGATCCTTCCGTATTTATACAAAATCTATGATCTGCAAATATTCAGGGGCAAATGTTTCATATTCGCGTGGCTGCAAATCCCCCATTTTAAAAACTATAAATTCACCGCGCCCTTCCTTTTTTTTTTTTTTTTTTTTTTTTTTTTTTTTTTTTTTTTTTTTTTTTTTTTTTTTTTTTTTTTTTTTTTTTTTTTTTTTTTTTTTTTTCCATTAATTCATAAATTCCCTTTCCCATTTCCTTTCTCATTTCTTATTCATTTCTTTTCCTTCATCATCTCTTGATATCATCCTATTCATTCTTTTATTGATCCCTTATTATCACCCTCGGATATATATCCGCTCACGTGACCATCAATTTTTCAAATCGTCGCTACTCCATCGTTTCCAAAACTCCACCACTCCATATGTTCAGAAGACCCCAGCCGGTTACTCTAGCGGCTCGGAGGCTCTCCGCTACTATTTCCGCAAATACAAAAACAATCCCTCATTTTCTAGACAATTCCCTAGCGTCTTCTGTCGTTTCTGCCTTGAATAATTCCCCGTCAGCGGTTTTCTCCCATCTGCTCTCATGTTCCAACCCCGCAAAGTTACCCCTGGATTTAAACCCCAAACAACGCATGAAAAGAGAAATAGCAAAACTTCTATCGGAGGATCGTTATGATATGGTGATTGTCTTGCTCAAAAGGTTAACTCGATCAACTCCCTTCGATGAGTTTCAACACATTCTTTCCCATCAAGAACTCTCCCATATTATTGCCTCGCTTGTTTCTTTCCAGCAAAGTCTCATTGCTGAAGCTGGTCTTGATAAAATGGTGGCTGCCGAAAAGGGAAAAGGTTCCGGCGCTGCTATTCGTGCCAACGAAACCAAACAAAATATTAGGTACATTTACTCATTTCTCATCTCCAAAGGTTCCGATAATTTCACTCATATCTATTCACATTTGCTTCGAGCAGAACTTGGTGATGTCCACTTTGACTTCTCCATTAAAGACTACGAAAACTTGATCACTCTCGAAATGGCAAATGGGAAGTTGGACTTGGCTTCAAAGTGGTTCCAGCGTCTTGAGAATCAGTATCCCAATGGCTCCCATTATAGTCACATGACTCATAAGCTTTGGATGTTGAGGTTCCACATTTATGCCGGTGCAAACCCACTTCTTTGGCTGGCCGACAATGCCTTACAAGGAACGCATAATAAGAGTCCCAGGAGATCATTGTTCCAGGCGGAAAAATCTTGGCTTGATGTTTTTAATGAGTATAGACTCCATCAGCATCTCACACTGGGCAGTTCTAAAGTTGTATTTGACAAGCCATTGTCCATTTCCATGATTTACGCCATGGGCCATTCTAAACAGCCAGAACAGCTCATAAGGTTCATTGAACATACTTACGGAATCGATTCTCAAGGCCAACTCATCTCAGGACGGTCAAAATTGGCCAAAGATGACCCACAATTCCCTGATCTTGACACTTTGCAAGCGATTTTCGTCAGCAGTTTCCATAACAGGCAATATTCTACCGCGTTAGCTTATGTTAACGCGTTCCAGGAGCACTACGGGATTGACATTAGAAAAAGAGCAAAATCTCTCTGGGATACAATGTTCCGTTGGGCCGAATGGTCAACCCGGTACACCAAACAACAGGCATTTACGGTGTTTTTAAGGGAAACCTTAGGAAGTGGAAGCAGATTTCCCAATTTGGAAGCGGCATTGAAATCTCCTGAATTTGACTACGAAGGATACCTTAAGTTCATTGGCGAATTACACACGAAAAGGTACCAGCTTTTATCGGAGCTCTGGCGGAGATATCGGGAATTTGACATTGCTTTTTCCGCTAAAGCATATGAAACTTACGCCAAAGTTCTTCGGGAGGAACCTTCGGAAAAACAATTGTTCCGGTTTCTCGAAGAACTCTTGCAAGTTCGTCACAGAGTTGGTGTTTCCCCTGATGCCTTCAATAAAATGTACGGACGGAAAACGTTCTCCAGAACACGTGAGTTATATTATGGTACTATGCAGTCGTTGATTCAAATTAAAGGAATGGATGAACAATATGGGCAAATTGGGGCACTTGTGGAGAAATGGGCTTTGGATGATCGGATGAAGCAACAATTGGAAGAGTGGACTGAAAGTCAAATTAGGAATTTCGTGGCCAATGGAGATAAAAGGAGAGAAGCAGAATTGGAACGGGATCCACTGGATGATGCTTTATTGGGACTTATGGATTGAGATCCGTGCACCAGAAAAGTCCGTGCACCAGAAAACATTCGTGCACCAGAAAGGTCCGTGCACCAGGCGGGTCGTGCATGACGAATCGCGCCCATGTCAGGACACGTTTCCAGCGAGCAACAAGTTACCAACATAATCAACCCAAGAAACAATGGCTGACGGAATTGAAAAACTCGCTGAAGTTCCAGTGGAGTTCTTAAAAGATGGCTCTGCTTTTGTCAGAAAGTGCCAAAAGCCAACTCAAAAAGGTATGATCATTCTAATACCAACTTTCCCAAAATGCAGTACTAACTTAAAGAATACTTGAAAATCGTTAGAGCCGTCGGTGTTGGCTTCGTCATGATGGGCGTCGTCGGGTACGCCGTCAAGTTGTTGCACATTCCAATCCGTTATTTGATTGTTTAATCTTGCTATCTCTTGAGTCATGTTTATCTTGAGTCATGTTGATCTTGAGACATGTTTATCTTGAGACTCATGCTTATCTTGAGGCTATCATGATATCATGCTACTATCATGGTAATCATACACTATGATCTATGACGAATGATAATTATGTATGGTTATTTTCTTGGTGTACATTTTACTATGATTGTCACGTGCTCTAATACACACCATAAGTCACGTGATCACATCGCGATGGCCCTCGCGCCGTAGGAAATTCTTCATTATCTTTATAACCTTGCCATGGTCGAAACTGTCAACAATTTTGTACGCAAATTGGCCCATAATGACGCCGCCGTCCGGGCCAGTGCCTTCCTGGCTTTACAGCAATTTTTATCGGCTAAATCAGCCGCTCCAATGTCGTTATTAGATGCAGAAAAACTATGGAAGGGGCTTTTTTACTCAATGTGGTTATGCGATAAACCGATTCCCCAGCAAAATTTAGCGGGAAATTTAGGGTTATTATTTCTGGAGACGCTTCCTGATGATAAAATCAAGGTTTTCCATGAAGCTTTTTGGGTTGTTATGGACCGAGAATGGAGTAAACTTGATCGGTGGAGGTTGGATAAATTTTATATGTTAATCCGTCGAGTATTACGTCATCAATTTTTCCGGTTCCATCGGAAAAACTGGCCTCATCAGCCAGTGGATGAATTTTCCGATGTGTTAAAACGGTATGTTTTTGCCAATGAAAAGTGGATTCCAAAAGCTTTGGCTTATCACGTGTGCGACATCTTTTTGGATGAGGTGGAGTATGTCGTGCGGGGGGTTTATCATGAGGAAGATGAAGGTTCCGAGGGAGAAGATTCTGATTCCGAGGAGGATTCCGAGGATTCCGAGGATGAACCCGACGGCGAAGCCGAGGGTGATTCCGAGGGTAAGAACCTCCTGAACTCCCTGAACTCCCTGAAGTCCCTGAAGTCCGAGGGCAAGGACAATTCCGAGGGCAAGTCTACGGATAGCACCACCGAGGGTAAACCCTCGGTGTCGCCCTCGGTGTCGCCCTCGGTGTCGCCGGAATTCGCAAAACTCCCCTGGGACAACCTCTTGGCTGTCTTCAGAGACACCGTGAAAACTTCCAACTTTAAACCTTTGCGTGAAAAATGCAAATCTGAGGTCTTAAATGATGACCGCTTGCATGATTGGGGCGTTCTCCATCGCCCAACTAATGAACCTGCCTCTGACGATGAAGAATGGGGTGGTTTCTTGTAACGTTAATCTTTGCTTACGTAATCAATTTTAATTCATACCAATGTAAACGATTATGTAATCAACATAATTCAAAACAATTAAAATGATTACATAATCAGCTCGAAAATTTGCGTATAAAACGGCTTGGATAGGTATAGTCAGGATTATGAATATGGTAAGTACTACAGATTTCTCCACATTTTGGTATTCCTGTATATAGTGCAATCCCATCAATCCCACGCGTAAATCACTTGTCTTTTCAACATTTGAATACTATCGAAACAGAAAAACCTTGCAGGAGCATCTGAAACGCTCCTTAACTCCTAAAACACTCCTGAAACACTTGTGAAACGCTCTTGAAACAATCTCGAAACACTGAAACTTTGAGTATCTTCACCAAGCTCAATATGGAGCACCTCCCTAAATACATCCAGAACGTACCATGGTACTATCAAAATGGCAAAAGCTCAGATCCATTAAGTCATCATCGACGGGACCCGGAACAAAGCGGGGATCTTAGTATTCCTCAAGCGGGGACCGGAATTAATGATACATATCACGTGGTGGATGGGCATCGAGTCCGTGGAGAAAGTGGGGCATTTGACGCTAAAAGAGACCGTTGGCACGGCTTTGACAGTACGGAATGGGACCATGTACTTGCTCAATGGAATAAAACGAAAAAATCCGCCCATCAACGTAAAAGTGGGGCAAGCGGGGCAAGTGGGGCACCTGAAGATTCCGATGATACTGATTATGAATTAGAACTCTGCGAACTTGGGCTTTCTCAAGACCAACTTCACAAAAAAACCGCAGAGGATCCAATACAAAAGGCAATTCGAGAAAGACGAGATATGCCTGCTTATATCCGTTCTATTACTGGGAATAGCGGGGGCAAGATCCGAGTGGGACACGATGATGCTGCAATTGTAACCAACGATGATGGAGACTTTGTCGCGGGGAATCAGCAAAAATTTGCATGGCAGGTTCCCCAGCGGGGCACCAATGAGGGGCACGTGGGGCATGAGGGGCAAGCGGGGCAGAATATAGACGAAGCCACGCCAACGCTTCAAATGATGAAGCAGCGAGAGGAACAGGCCAAACAGAAGCAAGCTGCGGAGGAACGCAAACGAGGACTTCTTGAAAAATACGGATGATCATTTCCTCAAGTGGTAAGTGGGGAAGCTTGAATAATCCAATTCCTCCACGCGGAGATACGGACGTGGGGTTCTGGAGTACGAAGTAACTGCAAAAAATCAGTACAATGATTCGCCACCACGAATTCTAACAAAGTCACGTTTCCACATGTCAATTGGTGCATCTTGCGGAACCCCGCAATCAATGCCAACGGAACGCCGCCGTGATCACGGTCGAAATGAGCTCGCAAAAATGTATCCTTTATGAGGTTTTCCGGAGAAAAATAGTATACCAATTGAGAACGAACTCGGAGTTCTAAAGGAGATTCTGCGGCTGTTGAAGGCAGCAGGACAGACCAAGACGTGGCGGGGGACATTGGAGAGTGGGGCACCAGAGATGGTGGAGAAATGATTATTGGTGATGGAACAGGTGGAGCTGGCATATCAACGGCGATGAGTGGGGCAAGCGGGGCAAGTGGGGCAAGCGGGGCAGGTGGGGCATATGGATACATGTGCAACGGCCATGGGAGCACCATACCTGGAGCCGCCGGACCCAAGCAAATCTCTTGTTTCCGACAACCAAGCGTACGGCGCCGATGTTTCAACATTCGCCGTTGTCTTCTCGTTAGTTCCAACGGTTCCTCCACGATTTCTCGATGACATCTAGAGATCAACTCTGGATTTGGAGAAAGTGGACACTCCCAAGCATTTTGAGGCGGGGTAGATGGGGACAACATGAAGAAAAAATGAATGAAAAGAAATGAATAAAATTGGCCAAATTATAGTCAGTGCACAAACAAAATTCGCACCCATTATAATGATTCCTTTGCCTCACGTAAAAGACGTAAACTATCCAAAAGTTCCTTTTCTGCAGTATCGAAATCGTCGTAGTTCAAAGCGGAAACAGCAAATTTGGCGTGTTTTTGGATTTTCGTAATATGGTCTGCCCGGTCAACAATCAGAGCCACGTCTGCCTTTGTAATTGGCTTTGTCTTTGGCTGTGGTTTTGACTCTGGTGGTGACTTCTTTGCTGACTCTGATGGTGACTTCTTTGCTGGAGCCGACTCTGATGACTTTTCCTCGGTTGGGCGGAAAACGTGAATAGATGAGTCTTTGTTAATTTGCGAGAGATCATCATCAGGTAAAAACGTAGGTGCACCAGGAAGACTGACATCTGCAGCATCAGGATCATTTTTCGGAGCACCTGGAAGTGAAAGTGGTTCGTCTCCGCCATCGGGGTCATTAATACTGGTGGACAGGAGATTCTTTGTTATCTCCGGTAACTCCGAGTTATCTCCGAGATCATTAATAGCGGTGGATTCCGGTGACTCCGATTCCGGAGATACTCCAGAATCCACAATTTCAACCTCATTCTTGACAAGACGCATCAATTGATATTTCGCCGTCTTGATCTTCTCCTTGACAAATGCATCGAATTCTGCCCCGCCCCCGCATTTCCCCGCAGTAGTAGCACCAAAATCAATAGCTGAAGTATCACCGGAAGTAAACACCCGGAGCACCGATAAGAAGTTGATAGAAGCTCTCAATTTCCCCGCAAGAGCAATTTTGTTGGAACCGTCATAATGGGCTAATCCATCAAGACAAGAATTGAAAAGCTTCAAAGCAAAAGAGAAAACCACATTCAAAGACAATTGAGCGCTGGCGAGAACTTTATGAACGGATTCATCAGATTCGTCATTTTTGATTCTCTCAGTTTCATCCAAAAGTGCCACTACAAATTCCTCAACGGACTTATCGGTAGCGTGGAGCTTTTGAGTAAGAATATTCTCAAGAACGTAGATTTTGCAGTAATAACTAACAACGGGATTAATTGTTTCAAGCTCAGAAGCACGTGAAAGATACGGTCCAACTTCACGGTTTCCGCGGATCGTCTGTGGAGCTTCGGGAAGTGGCATTGTGTTGTGTGTAGTTGAGATTACTATTACTATTAGAAGGATGTGGGGATGTACGGGTGTATACTGGTGCACGGGTGTGGTGCACGGGTGTACTGGTGTGGTGCACGGGTGTACTGGTGTGGTGCACGGGTGTATATTTTCTGGTGCAGGCTAGTAGAGCTCTGGCATACGTAAAACCTCCCTATTTGGATTGGCGGTTTCCTGCTGCAACAAGGCAAGGATTTTCAGATCACGCCATTTCTCAGGCAATGGAGTGATGTCAAAGTTTTTAGTGGCCCAGTAGTAAATATCCCAATCTGGCTCATCAAGTAACTTATCATACTCATCCAACTCAGCCATGGAAAACTTGTGCAAATGATTTTTGGCAAATCTCGACAATAACAAGTCACTCTCCAAAATACCCCTTTTTCGGGATTGGTACATCAAACGAGCTCTTTTCACATCAATACTTTCGTCTTTTCTCACAATCGGATCAATTCTTGATGCTAACTCATTATACGATGGTGCTTTGCGCACGTGACTAGCTTCTGCGGTGGCCCATTCGATATCTGCATAATTCCGAACTGAACGGATGATAGTTGTACCCGGTTGCTTTGTGGCGAGTCTTCTGGCGGCAAACATTGTGGAGTTATCCAGTGGCGGGAATTATCGTTATATCCTTGGACTGCATATTATGGTGAACTGTATATAGTCTTCAAGGTACTGCACATAAGTCGGTTATGTACTTGATTATGTAATCACCAGTGGCAGACATTCTAGACTATATTGATTCCTTGATTTCTATATTGCTTTCTTGATTTCTAATGATTTCTATACTCTTCTTTATATTGATTACTATTTTGATATCATAGAAAATCAGATTACCTATATTGTAATCATATTGATTTTTATATTGTACTATACTATGTTCTATTCTGGTCCCTACTATGTACCCTAATACATACTGATTTATACACTGATTTCTGACTTCTATATTCATGGCAAGTTTTCTATGTTGTCAGATGGTCAAAGCATTGATTGTTGATTATGTAATCATGTGTATACGAAATGTTGATTATGTAATCATATATCGCATGCTTGATTACGTAATCAGACACTAAGCTATAGCCAACTTCGAAGCATGCTATTAGCACTGTTGAGGTCCTGGGGATCTCAGGAATCAGAATGTGTAACTTTTGTGGTAATATGGCTAGATTCGTCTCTTTTTGGCGAGGGCATGATTGTCCTGGGGTAAGCTGGTGTACGGGTGTTTAACTGATTATGTAATCAAAGAATTTCCAATTTATCTAGCCAAATACGTTTGTCATTTATAGATTTTTCAATTTCATGGCGGATAAGTAGATCTTAATGGATACTGGAGGTGAATATAGCAGTCAATTATTGTATATTAGCTTTTTTGATCCATATAATGAAAATATACTTATATATGTGGATCTATACTTTATTTGGTTCCATAAACAAATTTGAAAAGGGTGAAATTCTGAATTTGAATTTGTAGTATATTTATAAAGTAGTAATCGAAGCTCCTTTGATGGGAGATTACGTAATTGATTATGTAATCAGAGAATATATACTTGAATATGGATAATAATTTGAGCCCATAAGCTAGATAATAATTTTGCAAGACCGAAAATTCAGAAAATAACAAAAGTTAAAATTTTACTTAGAAACGAATAAAATGAAAGTATATAAATTATGGATATAGGCAATAGAATAGACTAAGAATGTAAATCTTTAGACAAAGAGAAAATTTAACATTTCATTATCAAAATTAAATACGTATATAGTTATTTTATAGATACTCTTTATATTACTTAAAAGAGTGTTTTAATAGTGTTCGATATTATTAATGTCTACAGTAATCTCAAGATTGTTTTAAGATGTATAAGATTGTTTTAAGATTGTTTCAGGATTGTTTCAGGATTGTTTCAAGATTGTTTTATTGTTTCAAAAGTATTATTATTAGTGATCTAAGTACTGTCATTATAGTGTCATTAATTTTATACTGTCTTTATATACTAGTATAATAACTAATAACATAAAGAGAAGAACAATGAAATTTGCATTATATGTTAGATTTCCAAAGAATTCAGAATTCAATAGAAGACCAAAAGATCTTTCTCGAAAAAGAATATTTTAAATAGCAAAAAGATAATATAGAATATCTTAAATAGCAAAAAGATAATATAGGGGAATTTGATAATAAATCATAACTATACGAAAATAACCGATCACGTGATGTGGTCACGTGCAAATTATAATTCAGATTTGCATTATATAAACAGAATTTATTTATGATGCTTCTCTTTGTAGTTTCAATTATAACTCTAAGCTTTTGAACTTTTATTATAATATTGTTCTTTTTATGTATCCTACAGAATGAACTATGCTTATTTTTCATATTCTCTTTATTACATCTTTAATAGATAAAAATTTATTCCTTAAGAATTTTAATAATTCTTCTTTATAAGAAATAGAAAATTACAGAGACTTTTATTTTATATTTATTAATAGGAACCAATTACTAAAATACAGAAATATCCATAATCAAAACCAAAAATCGTAAATACCACTAAAACAGAAAAATCTATATACACCAATAAAAAACCCCAACATATCTATATACACCAATACAAAAAACACAACATATCTATATACACCAATAAAAAACACAACATATCTATATACACCAATAAAAAACACAACATATCTATAATATCAACAATTAGATATGAATCGTTTCCAGAAACTTAGTCTTCAAGAGCTTATATGCAGTACTAGATATAAATCCATAACAAATTAGTTTTAAGTGATTATATAGCCACCGTAGAACTCCTGAAGTTTTCAGGATTCGTACAATACCGCTTTCATGGCAATTGAAGCAAAAGTGGTGGTTTTTGTAAAGGGCATTTTTGTCCGGGGGTAAGCTGGTGTACGGATGTTTTATTGATTATGTAATCAGATATTAGCTTTTTACATGAATACATTGGAGCCAAAACGATCGAATATGTGGATCTGGTGAATGTAGTAGTACTAATTGGTTTTTATATTTTGAATATTCAGTAGATCTAGTAACTTTGGTAAATTTGAAAGATCTATATGGAAAATTTCATAATTGGTAAAATACAAATCTAATTACTTAAATTTATATAGTAGAAATTTTATATTATATGGTTATGATTTTTGGATTTCGAAAATAAGAACATGTATATATAATTTTATCAGAATCTCCATTTTATATAAATGATATATATCTGATTACGTAATCATGGGAATACGGGAAACACCGGTACACCAATATATATTATGCAGTACGTGCTTAATCTGCAGTCCAAAATAATCTGCAGTAGGCTATATATAAAACAATCACAAAACAACAAGCTACTCCCAATGGGAAAAGCAGTTTCTAAACTTTCCAAAGACGAGCTTAAACAGCTTCGTGAAAATACACTCTTTGATAAAAGAGAACTACAACAATGGTATAAAGGATACCTACGCGATTGTCCAAGTGGGCAACTTCTGGAAGACGAATTCGTCAAAGTTTTCAAACAATTTTTCCCATTTGGAGATCCAACAGATTATTGTTTTTATTTATTCCGGATTTTTGATGTTGATAATTCCAAGTATATTGATTTCAAGGAATTTATTATGGCGTTATCCCTTACCGCTCGAGGCGATACTGATCAAAAAGTCGATTTCAGTTTCCGTCTATACGATTTAAACCGTGATGGTTCTGTATCGTATAAAGAGCTTCTTGCTGTCACCACTGCCATTTATAAAATGGTTGGTCCAATGGTATCACTTCCGCCAGACGAGAAAACTCCTGAATTGCGTACATGCAAATTATTCGGATTAGCCGGTAAGAATCCCGACTCCGACCGGTTGCTGCGTGATGATTTCAAAAAATTGGTCACAACTGATCCTTCTCTTCTTAATGCCCTTAATTCATATGAGGGTCTCGTTTAAATCCGATTCCTGCGGATTCCTCATTGTCATTTTCACTCAATCTCCAATCACATGGCCAGGTGCCTATTGTTGTCCTTCAACAGCTTCAAGTAACCCATCGAGTAACTCATCAACTTCATTGATATCAACTCCAGTACAATAACTAACAACCTTTTTGAATTTGGCCGTCAATGTACTGTAATTTAGCAAACTTTGTAGTTCTTTTTCAAGATTCCCGTTAACTTCTCTGTAAGCCTTGAGTCTTGCGTTCAAAATGTCTGTAGACGGGAGAGAGTCTAGAACCTCTTGTGTGGGTTCTATATTCTCGTTGTTGGCGAGTTTTTCAAAGATAGGTCGTATTATGAATGGCTCATCGGCGTCAAATTTCACCGGATCAACTGCGTCTCCATCTTCGGAAAAAACGTCTGAATCTGGTCCGTCGGCTCCATTTGAAGGCGTGGCTTTGCGCAAAACATGGAGTTTTTCCGAAAGATTAGCAATCTGCAACTTTAATGTATCCACTTGAGCAACTTTTTCCATGATTTTCTTGGATGTGTACCTGTTATTGGCTGTAATAAGAGTGGCATTGCGGAGTTCTTGATTAAGTGCGTTAATCTCTGATTTCTTCCGCAAAATCACCTGCTCATATTCACTGTTTGTATTAGAAAGAAGCTCTTGGATCGACCGGAAAATCTTCCCTGTTGATCCGGTTTCTTCCTTTTCCTCTTTAATTTCCTTGACTTTCTCTTCATTCTCAGAAACCTCTTCCATGGCCCCAGCATCGGCAAAACTTGCTGTCCGACGTACAAAATCCACTGCAGTGTACAAAAGATGTACAATGTACTCGTCACCATCAGAAGAAGAGTCCACAGCAGTCAATAAGGCATTTGTCGCCGCCACAGAGTCCACATTACGAGAGAATGATTCTCTTGCTCGTAAAATGTCCTTGACACAATCGTAGTCGGAAGGACGAACGCCCACGTGATTATTGACATTTGCATCGGCGTTAAGTTCAACAAGAACGTAAACAAACCATTTAAGACCGTGGTGAGCGGCAATATGAAGGGCAGTATTACCATCTGGGCCATCCTGAGCATCGAGTATCTTTGCAGAGAGCGAACGAAGGTTGGACGCTTTATCTGGAGACGTCACCAACCATTCCACAGTTTTGTTGAGGTAAAAAGCGGCCGAACGAGGGTTTGTAGTAGCCAGAAGGACAAGATGATGGAAAATAGACCTGTTGGCAAAATCCAAGAGCCATAAATTGGGCCAGAGCCATGTAGAAAGCATATCGACGTAGTTCCCCTTTTCCATAGCATTAGTGACTTTAATTGCAGCCACTAACGGTGATTCTCCGTCGTTATCACCACGAACTGGTGAGCAAAGCCCCAAACGCACGAATGACCCCACAAGAGGCGACGCTAACGCTGCTGCATAGTGCAAAGCGGTTTTTCCCAGTGGATCTAACGGCACATCCACGATTGACGTCAATGGCTGAGAACGAGCGGAGCATTTTTCCACAATGGGAGCGAAAAGACGACGAACATCGTCAGTGGAAGAAGACTCGGCAGAAGATTCGTCGTGTTTGAATACTTTGCTGAATTTGAGTTTGACATCAGCAACAAGATCAACATCTTTCTCTTCAAACGCTAATGGGGGTAAAGTGAATGGAGCATTGTGGTTGGCCAAAGCAGCGTCACGAAGCAGCGGAACGGAGGCAGTCGTGGAAAGTTTTCTTCTCTTAGAGGGAGAATCGTCGGGAGCTGCAATTGCGGAGTTAACGGAGTTAACAGATGCACCAAGAGCACCAGCTGAAGCTGGAGGAGCCGGCGGAAGACGATCAAAATCATGTACATCAACCAAAAAAAGACCCTTGACGATATCATAAACGCCAACACGATGAGCCAATGCCACTGTCTTATCGTAAGGAATCCAAACACCACGAATGTACGGGTTTTCATCGGAAGAAAAATCGTCCACAGAAGATCCCCCTGCTGCTGCCACATATTGGGAGCTTGAGAGAACCTCATTTTCAAGAAACGCAGTCATTTGCTCCGAAGTCATGGGTGTCACTATAGACACAGTTTGGAGCATCTGGACAATATTGATATAAGAATCATGGACGCGGCGTAAAACAACAATTTTCGAAGAACCTAAGTCATCAGATTTAGCACCAGAGTTCCCATTAGAGGAAGTTTTTATGGAAAGTTGTAAGAATTTTTGACCCAGATAAGTTGCCGCGGAGACGCGGCCAGACCAATTTGTAGATGAAGGATTTGGCCGGGGAGTTTGGTCGGATTTTTGAATGTGGGTACCGCTTAGCTGATTAACTATTGAATTCGTGGTGGTATCACCAATCTGCTGCGGAGAATCCATTGGGAAGAATGGAGAATGGGTGTTTTTGATGGAATAGTTTCACGCGGAGCATTGGGGGAGGGCGCGTCCGACGGCATATACTTTGGTGCACGGGTTTATCACTGGTGCACGGGTTTTTAACTAAATTGTGGTGTTCGGCGTCTAATATGGGCTTATATGGTTTTTGATATGGTAATTGAAAGACTGTCGTCTAATTATGGGATAATATGGGAATAATGTGGGGATAATATGGGGTAAAAGAATGAAGTATGGAGTAAAAAATGGGGATCGCGAGTTTATATATTGGAGAAACTCCTTTTTTGCAGCTTAACGGTTGTAGATCTTTTGCGACATTTTATATAATATTTGCCACCCCCTTGAAGATGTAGTTTTTCCGAGTTCATTATATATATCGGGCGTTTCCACCAATTCTGTTCTTCGGAACTTATATACTTTCTCCCGCAATCCATGAACTATTATCTCAGAATGGAAAGGAATTTGTCACTACTTATCAGTTTATAAATGACATCGTACAAGATCAAGGATCTCACTTAGCATTTCCAGAATATTCTATCATTATCTAAATTACATTCACCATTTTACAATCTTAATTATCAATCAATCCATAAATGCCATCCAGTTATGCCTAAATCTGCCTATTCCTTTGCAATCTACCCATTAGAATAATCTGCTTATATCTTTTCCATTGGGGCATTACCTAGATTCATCTGTTATTACGCAGAAACGAAATTAAATGGAATGCTTAAGAGCTTTGATTGCAAATTTAAAGTATATACCAGATATTCAATATTTGCTAAAATTGCAAATAAGGTGACTAATCTCCAAAACTGCCACTAAAACCATGAGTTTGTTGACTTTATTATTTGTTGTCAGGACGAGATTCATCAAGTCTATTCCAATTCCGGGGGACCCAAGACCATTCAGGGCAACCGAGGGTAATTTATCAGCTGCGAAAACAATTGGACCCACATTAGGAATTTGGACTATTCTACAAAGACAAACAAGAATTGAATTTCAAAATCCAAATCTGAAGAGAAAATTAAAGCAAAAGTCCACTTAATGTGGCTCAACTAATCTGATGTGAATGGTCTGTAGTTTATGTGGAATCCTGTCAAAAGAACCTTCCCAATCTGTTGAAAATGAATTATATGCAGTTCTGGTATAATCCCAAGAGAAATTTAGAAGGCATATCAAAATTTGAAGACACTTTTGAAGAGCCTCAATGACAGCAAATGTCCGAATATTTATTGAGTAAGTTTCATAATATTGTGGCAAAAATCAGAGGGCGTAATTGTCCTGGGGTAAACCGGTGTACGGGTTTCTGTAATACCAGACTGCATATTATCTAAATGAATTGCCTTTTAGGCAAATAGTGAAAGTCCTGGAGTAAAGCTAAACTCAATTATGGTCTTCATTGCCAACTGACCAAATGCAGGATATTAAATGCCTTCTGCCCTTAAGAAACTTCATCTTGGAATGAGCTGATTACGTGATGTGGTGAGATGCATCACGTGCTTAGAAGCTGCTTTGCACGTGCAGTGTCGCATGGGTGCACGGATGTTTAACAAGGTGAACTTCATCAACTCCACAGCATGGATTACAGTGACCGAGTGAACTCCAAGAAAGGCGCCGGAGGCGTTGCCGACAGGCAAGAGGCGAACATTCACACGCGGCGTCGAATCCAAGAGCTCATTTCATCGCAAGTTCTAGATCTTGAAAATGATCCTTATGTTTTCCGAAATCATCTTGGCATGTTAGAATGTCGACTTTGTTTGACTACCCATACAAACGAGGCGTCGTATATTTCCCATTTGGGCGGACGCAAGCATACGATGAATCTCCAGAAACGGAGAATGCTTGATGAGCGGAGTAAAGGCGGAAATAACGGAGTTAAGGGCGGAGTTCTGGTTACTACGGTAGAAAAGCGTCGATGGAAACCCATTGGCGTTCCTGAATTCTCCGTTAAAAAGATTCGTCATCCGGAGCTGCTCCGTCGTGGTGTATTGGTGCAAATACGGTTTCCTAAAGCGGTAGTGGAGCCGGTATTCCGAGTTATGTCATTTTATGAGCTTTCGCCACAGAAACAGACACCGTTAAGGGGTTTTTTGGGTACGGACGAAGAAGAGAATATTGAGAATAGCCATTGTTTGGTCGTTTCAGCGGAACCATATACGAATATTGCATTGGCACTTCCACCAGGGGAAATTGATGCTCCAAAGGCACCAGAAACAATGTCCGAACTGTACTGGTGGCTCTGGGACACCGACTCACGAGAGTTTTTTGTTCAGGTGTTGATGAAACTGTAAAGCAGTCTTTCTCCATATAAGGAAGGAGGTTCGGCAAATCATCCATTTACCGAATTCGGAAAGAACGTCGGCAATTTTCTGTCCGAGGTCGCACCGCCTATATACAGGATTTATCTCCATTGTTAATGATCTTTTCCAGCAAACCAACTCTTTCCCATTCCTTCACCGCCACATGTCTACGCCTGACCACGATTTCCGCCAGCGGTGTCTCCAAGCAAGCAAACTAGTTGACGATTTTCTCGCCGATTCTTTGCCCTGGGGTCCAATTTCTCCAAAAGCTCAAGGTTACATTCATAAACCGCTGCGTCGGAATCTCGTCAAGGAAAAGGTTAAGAAATCTCTTGAAGTTCTAGATGATGCCTTGGCAAGGCAGAGGTATGTATACTCCAGATCCGCCAGATCCGCCAGCCAGACCCGCCAGGATCTGGACACGACTCAAACTCAAATTATGAGTTGACCAATCATCGACTCAATCTTTGAGTTGACCAATTATCGACTCAATCTGTGAGTTAACCCATTATCGACTCAATCTGTGAGTTGACCAATCATCGACTCAACTTATTAGTCTTCCAACTCATTGTCGACTTGAACTTTTAAGGACATTACTCAAGATATCAACTCAGATCCATATGGTATAAATCGACTCAAAACCAGAAATCGACTCAAATGCTTGAGATTGAAACTCAGATAACGAATTCCGATAAATTGAATCAAATCTTGATTCTTTCAAGGTATCATCCTACGGGTCCATGTGCAGGAGTTTGATTTCTGGTGATTCAATACCTGGAATCCTGGAATTGCCATGTGGGACTGAAATCAACTTCGATTGTTCTGATTATGTAATCTGATTATGTAATCAATGATTTATGGATTCAAGTGAGTTTGAATATGATCGAACATTGCTGGCAATTTGGGTTGGGAACTCGGCTTTTGAGTCGAGTATATTCAGATTTTGAGTTAAATGATTGTGAATTGAGTTACACGAAATGAGTTGATTTTTTGGGTTACATGGTTGAATTTACATGGATTGAGTTGATTTGAGTCGATTGATTTGAGTCGATTGATTTGATTTGAGTCGATGAATACTCGGATCCTTCGGATCCTCGGACATCGTACTAACTTCAGCCTCTCCCTGATTGCAGTTCTGTATAATGGCGGAAAAGATTGCTTAGTGATGCTTATATTACTTTTAGCAGCCATTCACCGTCGCTACGCCTCAAATCCAAAAGCACTTCTGCCTGATTTCCGCCTAGACTCCATTTATATCAATTCAGAAGATCCATTCCCTGAAGTTGAGCTGTTTATACAATCCTCCACTCGCCATTTCCATCTTAACCCAATTACCATCAAAAGCTCATTAAAGGAAGGCTTCGAACGTTATTTGCATGAAATCAACCCTTCTGTTTCCACTATAATTGTGGGAATTCGATATGCTGATCCTTATGGCGCTCATTTGCGTTATGAACAGCATACCGATCACAATTGGCCCGATTTTCTCCGGGTCCACCCAATCTTGCATTGGCATTATGTGGAAATATGGGATTTTTTGCTTGCTTGTGATCTAGAATATTGCCTGCTTTATGATCAAGGTTATACCTCATTAGGTGGAGTGGACAATACTTTGCCAAATGTCTTCTTGAAAAACGGTGATTCCTATCTTCCGGCATATATGCTTGACGAATACGCCGATGAAAGAGAGCGTGTTGGCCGTGGATAGTCGGCCCAAGTGCCCACGACTCATGAACGACTAATGACTGGCCGAATTTCGGCATCGACTTAGACGCCTCTGCGTTTATAGCATCATCTCACTTGTCCAAGACAATTCAAAGACTAGCTGAGCACGTGAATAACATATTGAACCTGAAGCAATAGCTGAAGGTGAAGCTAAGTATTGTAAATGTAGCTGAATAGATCAAGACACGCGAGGCCACTGCTTCAAAAGGTGAAGCTAACAACGTAGCTGAATAGATCAAGTCACGTGAGGCCACTGCTCCAGAAGGTGAAGCTAACAACGTAGCTGAATAGACGTGCTCGGCAAGGCCTCGCACGGGCACTATCTCCCCGCTGCCTCCAGCAATACCCGATGAAAATACCCCTTAGCCTGTGGCCCCACGCCAATTTCTCCTAGTGCCATTTCAGCACTAGTAGTACCAACACTCACAGGAACATTTGTTTGGCCTTGCTGTTGCATACGAAGTCTCTGAAGCTTAAGAAGCAACTCCACTTCCTTGCGGTTATTTTCGTCAATCAAATTTTGAAGGCTTTGAATATATTCCACGGATTTTGTCAAAATTTGACCCTTATTAGGCTTTCCATCTTTCGTGCCTGTACTCTTGAGGCCATTTTCCTCTTCTTCGTTACTGCCACATTCGGCAAAATATCCATTGGGAATCAAAGCAAGCAATTCTTGGATTTTCTCGTTGATATTATCACGCCGTTTGCGTTCATTTCCTTGATCTTCATCGTCAACTTCATCATTGGCTTCCATTTTCACATTTGCCACTGAACTTCGCCTTGACAGACTCTTCTGGCCAATATTTCCATGAAAAGACTGAGACAATTGCTTCTTGATATCGCCACCACGATTAAGAAACTCATTGCTTCCAACGGGGGAACCAGCATCATTTTGAATATTGAAATTGGGTACTCCATATTGACTTGCTCTAGGGGAAAGATTTCCTGAATTGTTGCCTGATGAATATTCGCGCTTAACTCCAGCGGCGCTATTCTCTGGATTTCCACTATAATCAGCCATTTCTTGACGGAATTTATTGAAATAGAATCAAGTGGAGGAGAAGAATGTTGTATGTGGCAAGAGTTTCTCCGCGGTTTATCCCTTGCTGAACACCTGTGCACCATGGAGAGTCACGTGACAAATAGCACGAGAGATAACACGTGCGAAATCCACGTGTTATTTTACCCCGAGTGAATCACGTGATCTACTCACAAAAGCATTCACGTGATCGTGTCGGCGCACGTGATGCGAATCACTCATAATCAAGCTGCCGTAATTCACCCACAAGCTTTGAAAGACTCTTTTCCAAATTCCTTACTCGTTTCTCATCCTCTTTCAGCCAGAATGAAAATCCTGTGCCTTTGCCCAACTTTGCCATATGATATTGTAGGATAATTTCACGCAAAATTCGATAAGTATCAACATTTCCAGGAAAACCGTTATTTTTCATTTCAAGAAACGTCATTTCAACTTCAGCAAGACTAGATTTCCCATAGTACACCCAAATCATCCTGAGCATCTCATTATAAGTGTCTTGATTGCAACAAACCATATAAAGAGAAAGGTCCTTTTTAACAAGATTAAAAAGAGTCAATGCAAATTCAGCATCATGAAATCTGAATAATAATTCTTGAAGAACTTTGTTGAACACAAGTGGCACTGTATAAGCGCATATCATTGGATTTGAACCATCCAATTCACTGATTTTTTTTGCTTCTTCACTTAAAGAAACGTATCTTTTGGAGAAATTAGCCACTGTTTCATTTTTCTTCATTGATAATGCAAATTCTTTTTTGTTGTAGTCCTTTTGTTGGAATCTTTTTAAAATTCTCGAAAGAAATGCTGAAAGTTCTTGTCTTGTAGACATTTCTGATAAAATATCAAGTGTTGGCTTTATTGCTTTGGAAAATTCAGAAAACATAGCGTCAATAGTATCCTGTTTTAATCTGTTTGTAACTCTCATTGCCAGAGTTACTTGACGATCCAATTTGCTTTTTGGATTTTTCATTGTATCTTGTAATGTTGACCTCATTCCAAGAGACGTTTGCTTATTAAACTCGAATTTATCCGCTTGGTTATATTTTTCAAACACTTTATGGAAAACTTTATCAAAAAGTTCCCGTTCTTGCTTAACATCATCGTGTTTGACATCATCTTCATCTTCTAGAAGGGATTTTTTAAACGGAGATGCATCCATGGAAGTATCAAAGGTTATTTTCTGGGATTCTTGAGTTTCATGACTTTGAGTTTGAGGATTTCCAGTATTTTTTAGAAGATCTTCAAAAACATCATATGGAGATGAAGATGCAGCGGAATTTTTTGGAGGTGGAGATGCAGATGCAGGATCTTGTGGAGATGAAAAAGGAGGCTCAGCTTTTCGTTTATCAAATAATATGCTGGGAATAAATAAATCTTCCGATTTAGTGCTATATCTTGCACTTCGGAGAATTGTTAACCATCTTGTCCTTAACATTGTGTAGTTGATAGATTTTCATTTGATGATGCGAAAAAGTGCGACCATCACGTTCATGTCACGTTCGATTCACGCTCATGTCACGTGTCACGCATCATCCACCTAAAGGGTGGGCTCGAGAATAACCAAATCAGGCTTTTCTTCAATATCAGGAGGAGCTTGGGAAAGTTGTAATTCTCTTTTTTCATTTTTCACCATATGCACCCCTCTTTCATCACTTTCAATTAAAGAGAGATTATTGTCACCCACAAGCTCTTTATATTGGGGATGATCAAGAGCCCATTCTTTTCCGAGTTTATCACAAAGATAGGCAGCAACGTCGTCACAATAACCAAGGAAACTGACGTCAAAATTGCAATGATGAATTGGATCTTTATTCATTAGAATTTGAGGAACATCTGCTGGGACTTTATCAACAATATCAGCCACAGGAGCCACTTTAAGAGATGTTCCAATACTTAGAATCAAATCACATTCACGGAGATCTTTGTTGATAGTATCATGGAAAGAACGAGGGAGAGACTCTCCGAAAAAGGTAATATCTGGTTTCATGACACCATAACTTTCTTCCACGTAAGCATCGTCTTGATTCATGAGACGCTTTCTTGCTTTTGCACAATTCGGGCAGAATGCAATCTCTTTGCTTCTTATGCTGGGGAAAATGGCCTCGCCTTTCACTTTATATCCGCACGTGACACACGTTGCAGTGGCAAAAGAACCATGACACTGGATCATTTTATCTGGGGAGATTCCAGCGTTTGCTTCAAGATTATCGATATTTTGCGTATAGTTTCGTAGAAGCTTCCCTTTATCTTGGAGTAATTTGATAAACTTGTGTAATGGAGCATACACGTGATCTGGGGGTAAGATCAAATGGGCAATTGAATAAAAAATCGATGGGTCAGTATGAAAGATATCCAAATCGAACACTTCCTGGGGGTCATTGAGACCCAAATAGGACAATCGACTATAAAGACCTTTTGAAGAACGGAAATCAGGAATTCCAAGACTGGTGGAGATTCCTGCGCCGGTAATAACAAGGATATTTTTAGCTGACAAAAGTTTTTCGAGAGCGTGATCCACCGTATAAAAATCGTCCAAGCGGGCACGTAATTGACGAACACGTTTCATGGCCAAATGAAGAAGTTTTATAAGCTGTAAAAGATTATCGCCTTTTTCAAAAGGGGGTAAATTTCTAGGATGAAATCCTAAAGAAACAATAAGTTTATAAATATTCTCGCTCAGCGCCGTTGCCGGAAGGTATTTCTCTAGAAAAGCCATGATTCCATTTTGTTTAAGGAATTTTCTTGTTTCATAAATTGTCTTTTCATCTGCCGGTTCCACGGAAGGAGAGGATTCCAAGTCCAGGGATTGTACTGAGTCTGAATCCCCCTCTTCTGGATCTTCTAGATTTTCTGGACTCTCTAGATTTTCTGGATTATCTAGATTATCACGAACATCTTCAGGAGCTTCAGCTTCAGGAGATTCGGAATCGGAAATTTGATAAGGTTTTCGAAAAGGAGCTAAAACTGGGGAAGTTTTTTGCTTTTTTGAAGGGCGAGGATCTGACGGTGTTGAATCCGAATCCGAATCTAATAAAACCACATCGTTTTTGGATTCAGACGCCATTATAAAGAAAAAGAACGAAGTTGTCAATATTGTTGATTGTAAAAGGATTGTTTTTGCGATATCAGCGCGTCACGTGACTCACGTGACCTGTATTATAGGCATCATATATACTAAACCAGAGGTGCTGTCACTGTGAAACTTGGCAGACGTACCCTCTGAGCTCTCGGCAATTTATCTAGCTAAAAATACCATAGGGTTGTGTCGAAATTGAATGGCGGAAATGGGCCCAACTAGGTGTCCGGATAAGAGGGGTTCGGAAATTAGAGGTTTTATAATCACGTGATTATTGTATTTTTGCAGCTCCATTCTGATACGTTTATATGCAGGTGTACCTTATAAAACGTCCTCTCTTCTTCTTTTTCCTCTTCTTCTTTTTCCTCTTCTTCTTTTTCTTTTTCTTCATCTTCTTTCTGTCTTCTCTCTGTCTTCTTTCTGTCTTCATGTTTTCCTGATTATTTATTCTTTCCCAATTATTTATTCTTTTCTTCTTTTATCTCCCTTCATCGTGATTACATAATCGACGCGGCGCGCCAGGTGGCATTATTTTCAAATTCGTTGATTTTTTTTTTTTTTGTTTTTCTACTACTTTTTTTATCATGTTGTCAGACGTCCAATTTAAAAAGACGCCAGTGGCAAAACCACAGCCTCCATCTTCGGATGAATGTGGAGTTAAAACTAGTGATTCTCCTACAATCAAAAATGCAATTTTGCCCGCTGATGGTCCAGGAAGCAAATCTTTTAGCAATTCAATCATGATTGGTTTGTTGACATTAATTCCTTGGTTTATTGTTAGAAAATTAGGACTTGGTTTTAAAACATGGATTGTTTTGGTGGTTTTGTTGGCAATTCCAATCTTGATGGCTTATTGGACTGTTATGTCTTCTTACAGTCCTAGAATTAACGAAAAAGTCAAATTCCCAGGTAATCCAATTTCCCATTATTTGGAATTCCACACACCAGAGTTGAAGGCCAAATACATCGACTCTAATGGTGGCCAAGGATCCAAGATCCCAATGGAAACCTTCCACGAGTTGTACTTTGACGGTAAAGTGTCTTTTAAAGGTGACGCTTTGGACGTGATGGAATACAGACACGATTGGGCAACATTCAGATTTACTTTGTCGCTCTTCCGCTTCTTCTTGTTGGGAATGATCCCTGAAGTGATCATGCATTCCAAGTCTCAGGACGAAGAACAAGTTAGAGACCACTACGACAGAGGTGACGATTTTTACCAATGGTTCTTGGGCCCAAGAATGATCTACACTTCCGGTGTCATTAGTGACATCACCAAGGAAGAGTCCTTGGAACAATTGCAGGACAACAAGTTGAACGTGGTGGCTTCGAAGATCCAGTTACAACCTACTGATCACGTGTTGGACTTGGGATGTGGTTGGGGTACATGGGCCACATTTGCTTCCTCTCAAGTTGGTGCTAACATCACTGGTATCACTTTGGGCAAGAACCAGACGAAATGGGGTAACCAGCTTTTGTCTGAATACGGAGTTTCTCCTCAACAGTCTCGCATTGAATGCTGTGACTACAGAGACGCTCCACCATCCAAGAAAGCAAACGGGAAATACGACAAGATCACGTGTCTTGAGATGGCTGAGCACGTGGGCATCAGACGTTTCGGATCTTTCTTGGCCCAAGTGTACGATTCTTTGGAAGATGATGGTATTTTCTTCTTGCAATATGCTGGATTAAGAAAATCGTGGCAATACGAGGATTTGGTTTGGGGATTATTCATGAACAAGTACATTTTCCCCGGTGCTGACGCTTCTACACCAGTGGCATGGGTTACTGATCAATTGGAAAGTGCTGGATTTGAAATTGTCTCTACAGAAAACATTGGAGTGTCTTACTCGGCCACATTGTGGAGATGGTACAGAAACTGGATGAACCATAAGGATGACGTAATCAATGGTTACGGAGTTAAATGGTTCAGAATCTGGGAATACTTTTTATCCTCTTCTGTTATCACCGCTAGACAAGGAGGTGCATCTTGTTTCCAATTTGTCTTGAGGAAAAATATTAACTCTTATCACAGAGTTAACTACATTCCTGCACAATACTCGTTAACCGTTCCAGCGAAAAATGGTGTCGAGTGGGCCAAGTAGCACGTGATTCTGCCATAAACTATTCATATGTATACATACAAGATATATTTAGTATATATATATTTGTGTATATATTTATATAGATATATATAGATATATATATATACTTATATACTTATATACTTATATACTTATATACTTATATACTTATATACTTATATACTTATATACTTATATATATATTTATATACCCATGAATACTCTGATATAAAAGGAGTTTATTGCTCCCACGGATGTTCCCTTCGTCCGAGCAAACCCCGGAAATTATATGGGGAAAATGCGAAAATCCTGTATATAAAGCCCCCCATAACCCGGTTCTCCGTGTGTAAGTCACAGGCACCATGACTCGTTTGACTCCGAAAATGCGGGCAACATCCGCTGGAACGATTTATCTGGGGTAAAATGCAAGATATAAATATTCGCAAAATCCACTTTTATCTTTCTGATTTTTTTTTTTTTCTTCTTCTTGTTCCTTTTTTTTATCTCTAATTTCCAAAATGTCGCCATTTCCAACAATTTCTCTGAAGGTCCAAGATGTTCAAATCTTGGCCCCAATTCCTCAAGAAGCAAAACACATCTTTACACCAGAAGCATTAGCTCTTGTGGCGCTTCTTCACCGTTCTTTTGAAGGACAAAGAAGACAATTATTAGCAAACAGAGAGGAACAACAGAAGCAAAGAGAAGCAGGAGTTTTGCCAGATTTCTTGCCAGAAACCGCTCATATCAGAAATGACCCAACTTGGTATGGACCTCCTTTGGCTAAAGGATTGGAGGATAGAAGAGTTGAAATCACTGGTCCCACTGACCGGAAGATGGTGATCAATGCTTTGAACTCCAATGTCGCCACTTATATGGCTGATTTTGAGGATTCTTTGACCCCTGCCTGGAAGAACTTGGTTGAAGGACAAGTTAATTTGTACGATGGAGTTCGGAAGAACGTGACTTTTAGCCAGAATGGTAAGGAGTACAAGTTGAACCTTGAAAAGGGTAGACACATTCCTACCTTGATTGTCAGACCAAGAGGCTGGCACTTGGACGAGAAACACGTGTTGGTGGATGGACAACCAGTTTCTGGAGGTATCTTTGACTTTGCCATTTATTTCTACAACAATGCTCGTGAATCCTTGGCTCAGGGTTTTGGTCCCTACTTTTACTTGCCAAAGATGGAACACCATTTGGAGGCCAAGTTGTGGAACGATATCTTCAACTTCTCTCAGGACTACATTGGTCTTCCAAGAGGTACCATCAGAGGATCTGTTTTGATTGAAACCTTGCCTGCTGCTTTCCAGATGGACGAGATCATCTACCAATTGAGACAACACATTGGAGGCTTGAACTGCGGAAGATGGGACTATATCTTCTCCTACATCAAATCGTTGAGAAACCACCCAGAATTCATCTTGCCTGACCGTTCCCAGGTGACCATGTCCTCTCCATTCATGGCTGCTTACGTGGATTTGTTGGTCCAAACTTGCCACAAGAGACAGGTGCATGCCTTGGGTGGTATGGCGGCACAAATCCCAATCAAGGACGATGAAGCCAGAAACAAGGCCGCCATGGAAAATGTGTACAAGGACAAGTTGAGAGAAGTCACTGCTGGTTGTGACTCTTGTTGGGTTGCTCATCCAGCATTGGTGCCAATTGTGTTGAAGGCATTCAATGAGCACATGAAAGGTCCTAACCAAATCAATGTTCCTCCAAAGAAACCATACAGGAAAATCACCGCCAGGGACTTGTTGAGTCCTTATGTTCCTGAGGCCAAAATCACTGAACAAGGAATCAGAGCCAATTGCATCATTGGCTTGTCGTACATTGAAGCCTGGTTGCGCAATGTTGGATGTGTTCCAATCAATTATTTGATGGAAGATGCCGCCACCGCTGAGGTGTCGAGAACTCAACTCTGGCAGTGGGTTACTCACGGTGCTTCCACTGATAAGGGTACTAAAATCACCAAGGATTACGTTTCCAAGCTTTTGGATGAAGAATATAAGAAGTTATCTTCTTCCGCTCCTGCAGGTAACAAGTTTTCCAGAGCTTTGGAATACTTTAAGCCAGAAGCTTTGGGTGAAAAGTATTCCAATTTTGTTACTTCGTTGATTTACAACGATGTTACCACCATTGGCAGACCAACCACTGCTGAGAAGTTGTAAGGTATTTATTGCATGGAAATGCATGATTGACATTTGAAGTTTGTAGAATTTGCATCTTCAATTTGCAATAGTTTGCAACTATTTATTGCATGGAAATGCATGATTGACATTTGCAAACTATTGCAAATTGAAGATGCAAATTCTACACACTGAACTCATCCATAAGTCGTACTATATCATTCAATTCCATAAATCGTATTATATCATTCAATACCACTGTATCTAAATGCTGATGATGTACCCAAGCTGGTGTACGGGTCTATCACGTGACTTCAAGGTTAGAATGATTTGTTTGCAACTTTCAGTTGCAAGCTATTGCAAATTGGAATTACTGAATCTGCATGCTGATCTAGCATATCATACAATGGTATCATTTTATCAAGTGAATTCATATGGTGAACTACCCAATTTAAATGGTGTACGGGTGTTAGCACGTGATTTTATTATAGAAGGAACTAAACAACGTTCCAAATTGAGTTCTTTAATTAGCCAACTTAAGAATCGCTTGCAAACAGTTCACAAAAGTAATCAATGATATCAGTGTTTGTGTGCATCTGTGCTTCAATAGTGGACCCAGTACCCCAATTTACATGGTGTACGGGTTGAAGCACGTGATTTTTAGGTTAGGAAGATGTCAGTTGCAAACTGGAAGCAACGTTAAATGTGACATATTTATTTATAGAGCATTCATGGCTTCCATTTAAACACACCATTCTATCAGTGCATCTACAATTGATACAGTAATCCAATTGAAGTGGTGTACGGGTCTGTTCAAGGACTTCTAGTTAAGAAGGGATGGTTGAAGCTGAGAGTTGCAAAGTAATTGTTGCAAATTGTTCATTGCAATTTTATATGAGTTCTTCTATTAATAATGATCAGCCATAGAAATTTTGCAATTCGTATCATTGTATCAGTCTAAAAAATGCCAATTACGTTGGTGTACGGGTTTAGATCACGTGAATAGTAGAAGATATGATTTTCAACCGATTGTTGCAAACTAATTGTGCATGTCTTACATGAGCTCAATAGCAAGATGTTTTAAATAATTCAATGGCACCATCAAGTAGTAAATGATGAAGCACCCCAACTGAACTGGTGTACGGGTCTGACACGTGATTGATGTTACATAAATGGGTTGCAATTGAAATTTGCAAGTGAAGATTATATGCAACTTTCAGTTGCAGGATGTAATCTTCGAACGTCATCAAACAAATTAATAGAGATACCAGATACCATTATATCAATGCAGTGGACATCACCCCAATTAAGCTGATGTACGGGTTTTATGTCACGTGATTGGTTACAAGGTAGTTGGAGTGGTTTTGTGACGACAGTTCAAGAAGATGAAGCAAATTTCTAGAGCTTTGAAATCGGTTCATAAAGCTTTCAACTTTCTCATATACTGTCATGTTCGCTTTATGGCTATGATTGTAATCACGTAAGTTTAGGATAGCTAACTGATTATGTAATCATATCAGTTGAGGATAGCTAACTGATTACGTAATCGATAAATTTATGATAGCTAACCATTATAGCTATGATTACGTAATCAAACTAGTTAAGAATATCTAAATGATTACGTAATCATATGAGTTAAGGATAGAGGAAAAGGTCATGATTGGAATATGCAAATTTCCAAAGTTGAGTATCAGAGGATGGAGCAGTCTAAAAATTGGGTTATTTCCAAAACATGTTGCTTTGAAAAGGTTTTCCGATTTTGTGCCTTGAATTCATGAAAAATCAGAGGCAATAAATGGAAGATTTCATGATATAGAAATCACTACGCAATAAAAGATGACGTAAGCAATTGAAAACAAGAAATTTAGAATAAATATTGAAATTCGGAGTCTTCAAATTTGGGAGGATTTTTTGGGAAAATGATCTTCTTTTTTTTTTTTATCAAATTATATGAAAATGAAATGGTAAATTGCAGAATTGAGGGTAATAAAGTGAGAAATTGCAAATTGAAGGAAAAAAGGCAACTTTTTCAAAAACCATATTTTTAGTTAAAAAAATACAACAAAAAAAAAATTAAAAGATCTAAATGATTGTGAAAATATGATAATTAAATTTTTAATATATTATAAAATTTTAATAAATATCTAGTATTTAGTATATATTAGTATAATAAATATCAATATAGTACAGTATAGATCAATATAGTATAAATTATATAGTAACATTCTTGATTAATATGAAGAATCTGGAAATTGACAAGACTCTTTTAAATCAGAATTTTCAACTTTATTATGTTAATTTATGGTATATTATAGTATAATGTAGTAATGTAGTATATGATAGTATATGATAGTATGTTATAGTATATGATAGTAATGTAGTAATGTAGTATATTATACATACAATACTACAGTATATGGATTTATCTTGGTATATTATATTATATTATGAATTTTAATTTTTCGTATTTTGCACTGATTTATGGGGATTTCCTTTTAACATTCCTCAGTGTCTTAGGGTTCCCTTGTTAGAGATTAACCATTAATAAATCAGGATTATGGAGCTAAGTAAATTTATTCAAGGGCTATGAAGTTTAAGCTACAAGGAAGTGACAATAGACCTTAGTTGATTACATAATCAAGGGACCACACTGCGAAGAAGTGAGGTAATTATGATTACATAATCAGAGGAACACAGGATAAGGAATGAAGGCAATTATCATCGAGAAGATTACATAATCAGAATATTGGCAATGAATAAAGCTCAGAATCCAGAAACATTGACTGAGCAAAAGACCATAAATATTGATTATGCGATTAAAGGATAATGGGAGTGTTGATTATGTAATGGAAGGATGGGAGTACTGATTATGTAATCATCGGAGTATTGATTATGTAATCGAGGAATGGAGAATGATGATCATAAAGTCAAGTACAAGCCACAATTGGATTTTTGGTGGAAATGGTTCTTAGATTAATACGACATTGGTATTTTATCTACTTCATCAAAAGATAAACCTATGAAAGATATTTGAAGTAGCAGATTATGAGGACAAATCTTGATTACATAATAAAGGAAGTGAGGATTGTATTTCTATATTTGAAAATGATTTATACATATCTTTTTATCTAGTTACTCATAATATTTTAGGTTTAAAATAGTTAATATGATAGAATATTTAAAGCCCAATAGTTTTACCTTAATATACAGATATACAGATATATACAGATATAATTAATAGAGCCACAGTCACATCGTAAGTTAACCAAAATTGGTGGAGACAAAACACTAATAGTACAAGAGTACAAGCAGTCGAGGGCACGTGGTCTAGTGGTATGATTCTCGCTTAGGGTGCGGATATACTGATTTCATACCCTGGTTATCGAATCTTTTATAGGGATGTACTGAATGTTTGATTTAACGGTCAAGATATCACGTGCATTTAGATCACGTGCACATAAAAGTTTTGTGTAATTTCCTAGTCAATAACCCGAGAAAAGAAGAAGTAAACGGTGTAATGTTTCTTTTCAGACATCAAATACTATACTGCAGATTTTTTAGGGGAAATTGTTTCAACATTTGACGCCGTAATTGTCCCCAATTAAGTGTCCGGATAAGAGAGGGTTATATTCGAAAAATCCGGATAAGAGAGGTCATCTAAGTGTCAATCTATAGAAGTTTTCATCACCAAGAATATGATAAAATATGATAGAATATGATAGATAATTATAGATTATGATAGAATATAATAGAATAGCTAGAATATGGTATAGATACAATATGGAATGTACTGATTTTTCTTACATAATATAGAATATAGGGTATAGATAAATGAGTCTATAAAGTAATGATATATCTAGAAAACTACTAAAACAATAAGACCACCACTAGAATTAAAGAATTCAAAACTCACTAATAGTGAAAATTATGTAAATTCCAGAATCATTATTTTATAAATTGGTTATTAGACCTATAACTATTATATACTGCATATAGACTTTTTTTTCCATATGAGATTTAGTATATTTATGGTTTGAGAGTTGTTATGTGCTTGAGTTTCGTTGTTAAAACATTTATATGAATCTTATAGAAATAAAGAAGCTTTGTTAGAGATAATACTACTGAGACTTAACTCAGTTTATTGTTCGACATATAAATCATTATACTATATGAGGAGAATGTGAATATTTTGTAATCTTTATATCTTCCTTTATGCCTTTATTTTTCCATTTTGCTAATTTTATTACTTTTGCTAAAA